>PVHX01014545.1:21067-49999 GCA_004024805.1 Geosciurus inauris | reverse complement strand
GGTACTGGAGACTGAACTCAGGGGCACTCAACCACCAAGCCACATCCCCAGCCCTATTTTGTGTTTTATGTAGAGACAGGGTCTCACTGAGGTGCTTAGCGCCTCACCATTGCTGAGGCTGGCTTTGAACTCACGATTCTCCAGTCTCAGCCTCCCAGAGTGCTGGGATTACAGGAGTGCACCACCTTGCCCGGCTCCTGCATTTTTTTGATAAAAAGGTCTATCAAGTGTTCAAGCCAAAACTTCGAGTCATCTCTCACCCCTTCTTCCCCAAGCCCTTCACAAAGCCAAGCAGTCCGTCAGTCCTGCTCATACCACCTAATCACCATCTGTCACATCCACCCACTTCTCTCCATCCTCAAGGCCACCATCTCAGGTTAGGTTTTCATTTCACCATCGGAACAGACTCCAGTTGTGCTCCTTCTGGTCTATCTTATATGCTTTAGCACAGAGATCTTTCTTATCAAGTGATTCCACAGACTGTTCTTTCTCAAAAGCCCCCAGTGTCTTCCTGTTACCTGTGATCCCTGAGGCAGCCGTTGAGGCTCTCTGTGAATTGGCCCATCTCTCTTCAGCTTCATTACTACTGCTTTTCCCTCAAGAACTCTATGCTTTGCCACACCAACATCCTCGTGGTTCTCTCTCTTTTTATGCCAGGGATTGAACCCAGGGACACTTAACTATTGAGCCAGCTCTTTTTAATTTTTATTTTGAGATAGGATCTTACTAAATTGCTTAGGTCCTCACTAAGTTGCTGAGGCTGGCCTTTTTTTTGGGGGGGGGTTGTAGATAGACACAATATCTTTATTATTATTATTTTTTAATGTGGTGCTGAGGATCGAACCCAGTGCCACACACATGCTAGGCAAGTACTCTACCCCTGAGCTACAACCCCAGCCCCTGAGGCTGGCTTTGAACTTATGATCCTCCTGCCTCAGCCTCCCAAGTTGCTGGGATTACAGGTGTAGGCCATCACACCTGGCTCTCATGGTTCTCTGAAAGAGTCTATTTCCTCAAATTTCTGGGTCTTTGTGTTGTTTTGTCTGCCTATGCCTAGAATTATATTTTATACCTTCTCTGCCCAGCAAATTCCTATGCTTTAAGACACATTGATGGAGTATATCTAGGAAGAATGGCACCTCTGTAACAAAAGAAAGAATGAATTTCAAGAAAGAACTATAGCTGGGGGTTGGCTACCCAACATCCATTTGGTACCTTCCCAATTATATTTGGGTGGGATTAGCCCAGCTTCAGGAGAGGGACCTGGTTGAGTTGAGCGAATAAGGCAATCCTCTTCCTTTGCCACCTGGATGGGTAATGAGCAAATAGCATTTTCCTGGGTGTAGTGATTGGTTTCAATGTGGGTACATGATCTTAGGTTGTTCAATTAGAGTAGAGTTAAAAATTTTTTTCTTGTTGTCTGAAGAAAGCTAGCATCCTCTTTCTCCTCGTGGCTTGATGGGAACAAAAAGCATATAGTTCCAGGGACTGTTGGCAGCCAATTTACTACCTTGAGAAAAGTCAAACTGAGGAGAGTCCCGCACAAGATGGATGACAGAGGTGATTCTCAGAGAATCTGACAGAGTAGAGCCACAGGCCCTGGAAATGTGGACTTCTGCATTGGTTTTATCATTTGCCTATTAAATGTGGACTTCTTCTATTTTTGGAAGAATAGAAGAATGTGGACTTCTTCTATTTTTGGACTTCTTACCTATGGGATCAATAAATTTCTTTCGTTGTTGTTGTTTTGTTTTGAACTTTTTCTTTTTGGGGCGTGGTACTGGGGATCAAACTCAGGACCTCGCACATGTTAGGCAAGTGCTCTACCACTGAGTTACATCATCAGTCTTCTGAAATTTCTATTTTAAAATAATTTGAAACTCAAAAAGAAATTTTAAAAATAGTACAAAGATGCAGTATGTCCTTCATATAGTGTTCCTCAATGATAACTTCTTACATAATCATGAAGAATGTATTTTCAGGCTGGGGATATAGCTCAGTCAGTAGAGTGCTTACCTCATATGCATAAGGCCCTGGGTTCAATCCCCAGCAAAAAAAAAAAAAAAAAAAAGGATATATTTTTCTTAACTAGGGGACTGCTACTGATACAGTATGATTAACTAGACTACAAATCTTATTAATTTTTACTAATTTTTATATGCATTATTTTTATAAGCATTTGATCTGTGCATAGATTTTTTTTTTTCCTGTTCTGGGAACTAAATCTAGGGCCTCAGGAGTACTGGGCAAGCACTCTACCACTGAGCTACATTTCCAGCTCCTATGTACACATTTATATAACTACTGCCACCACAATCAAAATAAAGACGTTTTCCATTGCCATAAAGAAACTTCCTCACACTACTGCTTTAGAGTCAGACTTTTCCACTAAATCCAACTTCTGATAACCACTAATACATTCTCCATGACTATAATTTTGTCATTTTTGAAAGGTTATATAAATGGAATTATATTGTATTCAACCTATTATTTATTTTTATTTTTGCAGTGCTAGGGATTGAACCCTGGGCCTTGTGCATGCTAAGCAAGTGCTCTATCACTAAGCCACATCCCCAGCCCACTCAACCTTTTAAAATTGGGCTTTTTTCCCCACTTAGCCTAGTAGTTTTTTTAATCTATTCAAGTTATTGCATATAGTGGAAGGACTTTTATGACTGGGTTACATTTCATTGTATGGTTTTATCATTTGCCTATTAAAAGACTATTCCGGGGGCTGGGGTTGTGGCTCAGTGGCAGAGCGCTTGCCTAGCATGTGTGAGGCACTGGGTTCGATTCTCAGCACCACATATAAATAAATGAATAAAATAATGGCCTATCAATGTCTAAAAAAATTAAAAAAAAAAAGACTGTTCCATTATTTCCAGTTTTTGCATATTACAAATGAAGCTGCTAAAAACATTTGCATGTAGGTTTCTATGCAGATATAAAATTATTTCTCTGGGATAAACACATAGGAGTGTGATTGCTGGTTTGTACCGTATAGTAGGATGGACAGTGTTCCCCAATAATATCAAGTTCTAATTGCTGGAACTTGATGATATCTGTGAATGTTTCCTTTCTATGATAAAGTTTTTGTATACATGATTAAAGATTTCTAGATGAGGTGATAAACCTGGATTGTCCAAATCCCTTAATGCCTTTCCAAGTTGCCTTATAAGAAAAGGGTAGAGAGGGAGACAGACCACACAGAATTATGAGATAGAGGTAGAGACTGGACTGATGCAGCTACCAGTAAAGGAATGCTATCAGTCACCAAAAACTGGGAAGAGGAAAGGAGCAGATTCATCTCTGGAGATTTTGTTGGTGGTGGTTATTTTTTTCGGTACTGGAGATTGAATCCAGGGATGCTTAACCACTGAGCCACATCCTCAGACCTTTTTTAAAAATATTTTTATTTAGAGACAGAGTCTTGCTAAGTTGTTTAGGACCTCACTAAGTTGCTAAAGCTGGCTTTGAATCTGCAATCCTCCTGCCTCAACCTCCTGAGCTGCTGAGAAGACAGGCATACACCACTCCATCTGCCTTACAGCCTTTGATTTTGACCTAGTAAATTGATTTGGGACATCTAATCCCAGGCCCATGAGAAAATAAATTTTTATAGTTTTAGGTCATCAAGTTTGTGATGATGTGTTACAGCAGCCATAAGAAACTAATACACAAAGAGATAAAAAATGTTTAACATTATGAGAAACACCAAAAAGTATCCCCCAAAATGGCTGTACCATTTTACATCCCTGCACTGCAGGGTATAAGATCCAGTGGCATCATTTTCTCCCTGGTACTTGGTGTTTCTTCTTTAGTATTCTAATACGTGTGTAATGGTATCTCAGTGTAGCTTTAATTTGCATTTCCTTAGTGGCTAATGAAGTTGGATATATTTTCCTGTGTTTATTTGCCATTGGTATACCCTCTTTTATGAAGTGTCTGTTCAAGTCTTTGACTGGTTTTCCAATGGGATGGTTTGTCTTCCTTTTCTTTTCTTTATTTTTCTTTTTTTTTTTTTTTGCAATGGGGTCTCGCTATGTTGGCCAGACTGTTCTCAAACTCCTGGGCTTAAGTGATCCTTCTACTTTAGCCTCCTGTAGCTAAGACTACAGGCATGTATCACTATGCTGTCTTGGTCTGTATGTTTTCATAATGTTGAGTTGAAGGTGTTCTTTATATACTCTGGATAAAATTCCTTGGTTAGATATGTAATATATTTCCCATTCTGAGACTTTCCTTTTTATTCTTTTTTGTTTGTTTATTTTTGGTGTTGAGAATTGAATTCAGGTTCTTACACATGCTAAGCAACATGCTCTACCACTGACCTACATCCCCAGCCCTTTTTATATATTTTGAGAAAGGTCTCAATAAGTTGCCCAGGCTGAGATCCTCCTACTTCAGTCTCCTGAGTAGCTGGGATTACAGGGATGCACCATCATGTCTCACTATCTTTTTGAATCAACATTTGCCTCCCTATGTCTTCCCCCATGGATTCCAGCTCTTTTCTCCATTCCCTCACAAAAGATCTGTTTCTCCAGTCCTGAAACAGCCTTGCAAAGATCTGTGGTCCTAGACTATGAGCCTTGAGTCTCTTCTGTTCAAGACCAAATATACCCAGCTCTTTATCTTATTCTTGCATGACCTGGTTTCCAGACCGGGGCTGCTCACCTGTCTCTGATCACCTTCTGATTGCTCAGAGTCCCTCTTAAACTGCAGAGCTGTGAGCAGCTGGCTTCCAGGACTCTGGAGAATCCTTCGGACTTCCAGGGGTTATAAGATGTTGGTTCAAGTCCTTATTTTAATATTAAATCATTGTAGTACTTCATGCAAACTTCTTTTCCTCTCTAGATCTCAGGTACCATTTCATAAACAGGGCAGAAAATAGGTCTGGTCTCATTTCTTTCTTTTCTTTTTTTTTTTAACTCCAAGTTTTAAAGGGTTCTATCTACATAATAGACTACATTTATTAAGTACTATTTTTTTTTCCATTTTGTATTGATCAAAGAGCTCTGGTAAACAGGAAAGAACACATATTACTGCCTCCTCCCCAACTGATCTGATTCTAACTGAAAGCAAAACAAAGAAACTTGGTTCCAGGAAAACCTTTGGACTATCGAACATTGCTCAAGAATCCCCACTGCTATGTTTGGGGACCCTTAGGTGATTAGAACCTAAAGTTGATAAGCTACTGAGTAGATGATAAAAAGCGACCTTTGAGATGTGATGACTGGTTTTATCCAACTGGAAGTAGAGAAGGACCACCACATCTTTTCTTCCAGACCCTGTACTTCTGTTTTGACCTGACATTCCCTCACCTTTTTTGGCAACCACATCACACTTCTAACTTTTACAGAGTTTATGGGCCCACTATGTCTTTTTACATGATTTTTCCAGATCCCAGGGCTTCCCTCACATCTGTATCTTAGAGTCCCTGATTTCACAATCACAGCCTGCCAGAGAAACCAATAGCATAGGCCACTGGATCTCACACAGGCCTGCCTCTTCCTTTGGCTAATATGTAATGGCAGTTATTAAAGCCCCACAGTGGTGCCTGAAGCCTGGGTTGGGGAGTGGGGTCCCATCTTAGGAAAGCTGCTGTTTGTTTTTTCTCCTAAGCCAAAAGGTACTTTGGAGAGAAGGAAGCTTACAAGCAAAAATACCAAGTTCTATTTTGAAGTTATGATAAGAGGATTCGTGTTTCCTACTAAGTACTAGATCTAAGATTTGCTTACCAATCTTACTGGATTCCAAAGCTTGTACTCTTTCCACAGAGCAAGTAGAGCCCTCGTGTAGGTTCTATGTTGCGTCCTAAGGATACATTTAAGATGTGGTTCCTCTCTGTGATATTAGCCATCTCTTTGAGGAGACCAACATGTAAAAATCTAGGTGCCTACTAATTAAAATGAGAGCTACTCTGGGCTGAAGGTGTAGATCAGTGGTAGGCCAGAACACACATTTAGCATACCTGAGGCCCTAGGATCAAAAAAAGGGGGGGGGGACTATTAATTGTTAAAATTTGTTTGAAACCAATTAGGTACCATATAAGCATCATCTCTAGTTTTGCAACAACTTTCTTAGTAGGTACTATACACCTTTTACAAAGTAAATTGAAGTCCAGAGAAAAGAACCTTGCTTAAGTCTCCACAATGAGCTTATCAAAGTCAAGATTAAAGCCAGGTTCTTTATAGCACAGGGCTTTGCCTTCTTGCTTTTCTCCAAGGACTTCTGTGGCCAGTCCCCCATTGCCTGTGATCCTCAACCCTAAACTTGAGACTAGCCTATGGTGACCAGCCTGGAAGGAAGTTCTCAGGTTCTTCCCCTGCTTGGAGATGAGTCAAGGCTAACTCATCACTGGCATTTGTGAACCAAATATATGGTATGAAAGTCTGTAAAGGACAAAGTTCTGATGGGTGTAAAGGAGAGGCCTGTAAACTGTCTCAGACGCAGGAGGGATATGAGGCTCCTGGGTTGATGCTTTGAGTGCAGAGAAAAGGAGAGACCTACACAGTGAAGGAGGAACTAAGAACTGAGAAACTTGTGACTCAATGAACTGATGAAGAATAATTATGGGATTTTAAAATGATACTTTAAAAGTTCTTCTGATTCCTTATTGTTTTGCTTTATAGATTTAAGAAATCTTTTCTCTTAAGTTATCTATTGCTTACTTTTATTTGGTAAAATAAACCTTTATGAATAAAGGTGGAACTATTACCTTTTCTTTCTACCTGATCCCTCTATAATTGGAATCAAATATATGGTTCAGAGGTGTCACCTCTCCACACACAAATGTAGTTAATTAAAAAGCTTTGAGAGGGCTGGGGTTGTGGCTCAGTGGTAGAGCACTTGCCTCGCATGTGGGAAGCACTGGGTTAGATCCTCAACACCACATATAAATAAATGAATAAATAAAGGTCAATCAACAACTAAAAAAAATTTAAAAATAAAGCAGTGAGATCTGGGATTAGCAAGGTTTGGCCAGCAACTGTCCTGGTGATCTTGGGCACATGACTGGGCCTTAGCTTCATTGTCTGTATAATGAGAGCATCAGACTTGATTTCCAGGAGCTCTCTGAATTCTGGTCAATGGGAATGACTTGTTAATGACCTTCCCATCAATACTTTCCGAACTCTTCAACTTATTTTCTGATTTTTTTTTTTTTGGTACCGAGGATTGAACTCAGGGGCACTCAACCACTGAGCCACATCCCCAGCCCTATTTCCTATTTTATTTAGAGACAGGGTCTCACTGAGTTTCTTAGCACCTTGCTTTTGCTGAGGCTGGCTTTGAGCTTGTGATCCTCCTGCCTCAGCCTGTCGAGCCGCTGGGATTACAGGTGTGCACCACCATGCCCGGTCTGATTTTTTTTTTGGTCTAATTAAATGTATCTAGGTTGGAATATTACCTCTATACTCAATTCATTTACCTCATCTGCAAAACTGAGTTGATAATAAAAACCCATCAGAGTAGTCGAGTAGGTTAAATGGGACAATGCGTTAAAAATTCTCAGCAGGGACTTGTTCACCCTTCTAATCTAGCTAGTTCCTCACTAAGTACTAGAGTGAGAATGTTATAGTCTCCATTGCATCCCAAGTTTGGGGGATGGGATAGGAGTGGAGATGATGGGACAGAACATCTCGGCAGGGAAGGAGCCTGCATCAAAAACTGCTTTTCCATGTCCACTTAGCCATTGCCAAGGCACTCACCTCCTGACCCTTGCCTCCTCTCTCAGAAATTAAGGACTCCAAGGAACAGTACAATGATCATATGCTCTACTAGTCTAAGAGATCTGAGCTGACATCCCAGCTATATGAGCTCACTAGCTGTATGAACTTAGTTTATTTCTCTGCTGAGCCTTGGTTTTCTCTGCTAAAAGGTGGAAATGATCTCTCTACATGTCCTACTGAAAAGCAATACAGCAAATATAAGTGAAAATCTGTAAAGGATAAAGACCTGGTGAACATAAAGTCATGGGTCTATAAACTCAGATGCTGGAGGAACCCAAGCCTCCTGGGTTGATGCTTTGAGTGCAGAGGAAAGGAGAGGAACACACAGTGAAAAAGGAGAAACTAAGAGCTGAGTTTGAGCAAAAGATAGAGAAAGCCCAAATCTATCATTTAGTAAAAGGTCAGGAAATATACTTTACATCTTTTTTTTTTTTTTTTTTTTGGTACTGGAGATTGAACTCAGGGGCACTCGACCACTGAGCCACATCCCCAGCCCTATTTTGTGTTTTATGTAGAGACAGGGTCTCACTGAGTTGCTTAGCGCCTCGCTGTTGCTGAGGCTGGCTTTGAACTACAATTCTCCTGTCTCAGCCTCCCTGAGTGCTGGGATTACAGGCTTGGTCTACCATGCCCGGCTTACAAAAATAAGAAACAAAAGAGCAAGAGTTATGCTGTTCCAAACCCTAGAAACTAAATAAATTGGCTGGTGGCATAAAGTGAAAAGCAGGAGCATGGTTTCCATTCTCAGGGCCCAGGTAGAACTAATTGTATGCCCGTTAGCCAGAAAGGCTGGTGGGGAGGGTGGGCAGTATGGTCGGGTAGGGCAAGGTGAGTAGGTTGGAGCATCCACAGTACTGGCCTGCGAGATGGAAAGAGCAGAACTTTGGAGGCAAAAAGATACACGTTTGAATTCCAGCTCCATAATTTACAAGCCATGACCCCTTGAGCAAGTCATCTAAACTCCCTGAAAACTGGTTTTCACATCTGTGAAGGGTGATAACAATAACTACTTCACCAGGGTAGTTAGGAGGATTAGATGAAACGGAGCATGTAAAGTTTCAAACGGTGTCACTGTCACTTTCTTTTTGCTGCAATCCGGATAAAGAGAGGTAGGAGGGTGGAGGTAGAGTTGTCTTTGTCACTTATTAAGTAGGTGACTTTGAGTCTCAGTTTTATATGTGTAAAATTAATCCATCAGATCTATACCCTGCCCAGTTATTATGAAGAGTAAACACGATGATCTATTTAGAGCTGGTTCATTCCTTTTAATGACTATATCATATTTTATTATTCTACTATAGCACAGTCTATTTATTTTTGTTTTTTTTTGGCACCAGGGACTGAACTCAGGGGCACTTGACCACTGAGCCACATCCCCAGCCCTACTTTGTGTTTTATGTAGAGACAGGGTCTCATTGAGTTGCTTGGCACCTTGCCATTGCTGAGACTGGCTTTGAACTCGCGATTCTCCTGTCTCAGCCTCCCAAAGTGCTGGGATTACAAGCGTGAGCCACCACGCCCAGCTGCACAGTCTATTTATTCATTCACTTCTGGTGAACATTTGCTTTGTTTCCATTATGATAGGCTGTCATGATACCTGTTTTACAAGTCCTCTCCTAAAGCAACTATTTCTCTGAGACAGATAATCACAGTGAAATTGCTGAGTTATATGGTATATACATACCATGTTGCTAAATTGCTCTACAAAGTAGTTGTATGAATTTATACTCTTTGTGTATGTGTGTGTGTAAAGGGGGGGTTTAACTGGGCATTGAATCCAGGGCTTCACACATGCTAGACAAACACACTACCACTCAGCTATATTCTCAGCCCTTTTTCTTTTCTTTTCTTTCTTTTTTTAAATAATTTTATTTATTTAATGTAGTGCTGAGGATCAAACCCAGTGCTTCACGTGCTAGGCAAGTGCTCTACCACTGAGCCAGAACTCAAGCCCTCTAAACTCTTTTTCTTATTATGAGATAGAATCTCACTAAGTTACCCAGGCTGGCATTGAAATTGTGATCCTCAGCTTTCCAAATAGCTGGGATTACAGGTGTGCACCACTGCATCTGGCCTAATTTATACTCTTAACAGTAGTATCTGAGAGTATTCATTTCTTCTTTAACTTTCTCACTATGAATATGATCCATTTATGGACTTTTGCCAATGTAATTATTAAAAAAAATTTTTTTAGTTGTAGATGGACACAATACCTTTATTTTATTTGTTTTTAATGTGGTGCTGAGGATCAAACCCAGTGCCTCACCCATGCTAGGCAAGTGCTCTACCACTGAGCTACACAACCCCAGCCCCTTGCCAAAGTAATTGTTAAAAGAGATATTTCACTCTAAGTTGCGTTCTCTTGATTATTAGTAAAGCTGAACATTCTTTCACTTGTATTGGGCATTTGTATTTATTTTTCTGTGGATTATATCTTTCTCATTTGTTTAAAGGTACATTTACATATTCCGGATATCAATCCTGCCTTGTTTTTTTTTTTAAATATTTATTTTTTAGTTGTAGGTGAACAGAATATCTTTATTTTATTTTTATGTGGTGCTGAGGATCGAACCCAGTGCCTCACGCGTGCTAGGCAAGCATGCTACCACTGAGCCATAACCCCAGCCCAATCCTGCCTTGTTTTATATAATTAGTTCTCATTATTCATTGTAGTTATATTCTATAAAGTCACCATAAACACTGAATTAGCAAATACCGAATCATTGTTCCTAGAGATAATATAAGGTTAGGTTCCTGTATGCCTCTAGTCACATTATTTCTGTCAAGTGATCACTACATAAATATGCTTTTTGTGTGTTGCTGTTTAAAGGCATATTATTTAATATACATTATTGATTTATTAACATTGAACTCACAGACAATAGCACCATAACTCATGCCTGAACAAAGTTTATCTAATACTCATATTTTCTCCACAAGTGCTTAGGAGGACTAGGTAGCCCTTCAACACTGGGCTTGGAGGACTTGGCCCTGCCCCCAACCCTGTGGTACTGGGGATTGTACCACTGTACTACACTCCCAGTCCTTTTTATTTTTGGAGACAGGGTCTCACTAAGTAGCTGAGGTTGGCCTTGAATTTGGGATCCTCCTGCCTCAACTTCCTGAGTAGGTGGGATTGTAGTCTTGTGCCTCCACCCTGACTTGAAAGCCATTTTAAACAGTGAAATCATCAACAAAATTTGTTTAAAAATGGCACTAACAGACTGCAAAGAGGACAATTGTTTAGAGTATGAGAGCTGAAACACAAAGGCAGAGTGTTGCCCTTGTTCAACATTAACTGGGAACACGTGCATCTCAAATTTTTCACCACTGTACACATGCCCACATTTGCAAATGACCTCAGAAGGGTCTTAAATATTGATTTAGAAGCCCAGCATGGTGGCGCACGCCTGTAATCCCAGCACTTTGGGAGGCTGAGACAGGAGAATCGCAAGTTCAAAGTCAGCCTCAGCAACAGCAAGGCGTTGAGACCCTGTCTCTAAACAAAACACAAAAAATAGGGCTGGGGATGTGGCTCAGTAGTCAAGTACCCCCGAGTTCAATCCCTGGTACCAAAAAAAAAAATATATATATATATATATATATATATATATATATATATATTGATTTAGAGGTTACAAATACATTTTAGCAAGTAGGCAAGTTCACAATGAGGATCCACTGTGTATGAGTGCATATAGATATTTAAGTTCATATGTGTATATTTGTGTGTGTCTTTACAGTCCATCACCTTTAAACAAATTTATATATGGTGTGTTTATGTTATTTATATTTGATATATGCAAATTTGACAATTTGTTCCTTGTGTTCAGAACTTTTTCCTAGTCAGCTGACACTGCCTCTCATAATTCCTGACTCCAAAGGGAGCCAGATAAATCCTTCCGCTCTGGACAGTCACCCCTCCTACTTTTCTGTTCTTGGCTACAGCAGGATTATTCAGGTAAGTAGGCATCAGCATCTGGGATGGGTTCTTGTGTTGTTGCTTGGTGCCTATTTATTGTTAAATTAGAAACAATCTTTAAAAAAATAATTTTTTACAAATTAAGGCATTCAGCTCTCTCCTGTCTTCAGAGACTCAGCTACTACCACCCTGCCCCTTGTACTTCCCTGGTTTTTTTGTGTGTGTGTGACTCTTTCTTCTGATGCTTAAATTCCTTTCCCATCCTGCCCGGTCTCATTTGCCATGATGTGCCAACACGAATGACCTTGTCACTGCATAGGTATCGCTCAGTTCTGCCACACACTTTTTTTCTTTTTTTTTCCTTTTTGGTACTGGGGATTGAACTCAGGGGCACTTGACCACTGAGCCACATCCCCAGCCCTATTTTGTGTTTTATGTAGAGACAGGGTCTCACTGAGTTGCTTAGCGCCTCGCTGTTGCTGAGGCTGGCTTTGAACTCGCAATTCTCCTGTCTCAGCCTCCCTGAGTGCTGGGATTACAGGCTTGTGCCACGGTGCCGGGCTCTGCCACACACTTTTACCCATGATTTACCTATCCTGGGATAACTTTTCCTCTATTTTATCTTAACCAATTTCTTCACTAACTTAACACTAATTTAAGCTGTTACCTTTGGTACCAAACAATTTTGGGCTTAGTTTTATACTTGCACAGACCCTCTGTGGTGGGCAGAAGACTTGAGGTGGAAAGTTATAGGCTGGGTTTCAGCATACCATTTGTCAATTATGATACCTTCAGCAAGTCAACAAACCTCTCTCAGCCTTGATTTTCTCTTCTGTAAAATGGAGATAATAATACCTATTTCGAAGCCCGGAATGGTGGCGCAAGCCTGTAATCCCAGCACTTAGAGAGGTTGAGACAGGAGAATCGCGAGTTCAAAGCCAGCCTCAGCAACGGTGAGGTGCTAAGCAACTCAGTGAGACCCTGTCTCTACATAAAACACAAAATAGGGCTGGGGATGTGGCTCAGTGGTCGAGTGCCCCTGAGTTCAATCTCTAAAAAATAAATACCTATTTTGAGTGTTGTCTACTAAATTATACTGGAAGATCTTTTGTTAATAGGAACTTTTTCTTTCACAGTTCCTTTCAGGAAGTTCTAAAAATATGTGCAATGAAGACTTATGGAAAAAGCAAAACTTAATTTTTTTTAAAATTTTTTTTTTAGTTATAGATGGACACAATGTCTTTATTTTATTGCTTTGTATGTGGTGCCGAGGATCGAACCCAGGGCCTCACGCGTGCGAGGCAAGCGCTCTACCGCTGAGCTACAATCCCAGCCCCGCAAAACTTAATTTTTTTGGGGGGCCCTAAGAGGTTCTTGATGATTTATGCTAAGGAAAAATAATTTTAAAAAATCCTGTTTTGAGTTTCTGAATACATTGTGAGTTTGGGGAGCAGCAGTTTTTTCACTAGGTGTTTTGTTTGGAATAATATTAAGATCCATTTGTATTCCCTAAGGACTAGAATTAAAACATTGTCTTAGAAAATCCACCCCATAGCCGGGCGCGGTGGCGCATGCCTGTAATCCCAGAACTTTGGGAGGCTGAGACAGGAGAATCGCCAGTTCAAAGCCAGCTTCAGCAACGGCGAGGCGCCAAGCAATTCAGTGAGACCCTGTCTCTAAATAAAACACAAAATAGGTTTGAGGATGTGGCTAAGTGGTCAAGTACCCTTGAGTTCAATCCCTGGTGCCAAAAAAAAAGAAAAGAAAATCCACCCCATGAATTAACTTCTGTGTGACAAATGGAGTGGTGGTTACATTAAATGACTCTGATAAGCACTGAGCACATGGAGAATTCAGAATGGAAATGTTCAGGTCATGAACCTCCTGAGAAATGTGCTGCTGATTCTGAATATTCCAGGATCACTCAGGAGGCACATGTTCTAAACATCAGGTCTAATCATCTACCCTCTGTAAAGATGCCAGCTTTCTGGATACAAGGAAACCTCTTCCTTACCTGTCATCTGTAAGCTTAAACCTGGGTCCAACTTTGTATGAGGCTTTGAGCTGATGAACAGGTAACAAAGCACACAGGCAGTGACAATGAAGGCCAGGAGGACCACAGCTGCTATGGAGAGGCCCACGAGAGCACCAACACTGGGAAGAGAAGACCACATGGGAGGCTGAATGTCAGGGGGCTTGGGAGACAGGAGACTTGGGAGACAGTTATAGCAGTGTGGAATCAGCTTTGACTTTGGTTCTATCCATACCTGTCTTGATCAGGCTTTCTGTGTATAAGCATAGGCAAGCATCAACTATATGCCAAGTACTTGCCACATATATAACATGACATGGTTCACTGTCATCGTGTAACTAGGACTTAGTATGTGCCTCTTTCTCCTCTTCTCCCTTCCTCTTTGCTTTCCTCAATCTGCTCCTGTCTCAAGGAGTTGGAGATAACCTTAAAGGCTCCTGCCCCCCAAAGTAAGACACATGATGGATCTTACTTAAAAATAAGCTGTCCTTCCAGCCTCAAGGTAATTTCTGACCCACACTCCATGGTCCTTCTGTTCACATCAGTGTCAATTCCACATCTAAAATACGTCCCTGCTGTTGGTCCCTCAACCTCCAACCTTGCTGCCTCTGCCCAAGTCAGACCTTGTTCATGAAGAAAAAAAAAATTTGTGTTTTCCTCATATACTGCTCAATACACTTTTGACGCCAGTTATATGGGTCTCCCCTACCACACACACCAAGCAATTCTCTAGTGTACACCAGCTGGGTTTCCTATTATTTAACCCAATATACTGAAGATAGTGCTGGATCCCACAGGTTGAGGGCTCAGTCCCCTAAGACTGACCCCTACTTCAGATGCCAATTACAAGGTTGTCACCCATACTTCTGACCCACCAGATATAAATTAGTGTGCCTATTATCCTTCCCTTGGATTTGACTGATTTGTTAGGAAGGCTCATAGAACTCAAGGAAACACCTGAGTTTACCAGCTTATTAATGAATGACCAGATGGAAGAGGTATGTAGAGCAAAATATGGGTGGTTGCTAAGAAGCTTCCATGTCTTCTCCAAGAGCACAGCCCTCTAGAGACTTTCACACATTCAGCAATACAGAAACACTGTGAACCCTATCCTTTTTTCTTTCTTTCTTTTTTTTTATGGAGGTTTCATTACATAGGCATGATTGATTACGCCACTGGCCATAGGTGACAACTCAACCTTCAGCCTGTCTCCCTCCCCAGAGGTTGGGGTGGGGGTGGAGTGGGGTTGTACATTCCAACACTTTGATCACATGGGTGGTTCCCCTGGCAACCAGCCCCCACCTGGAGCTCTCCAGGAGCCCACTAACAGTTGCCTCCTTAGAACAAAAGATGTTTCTATCATCCTTTGGGGGCTCTGTGTCAGGAACTGAAGGACAGACTATTAGAACAAAAGTTTCTCCTAGCACCCTTGTTTATAAGCGTTTTAGAAGCTCTGTTTCAGGAACTTGGTGCAAAGACAATGGATATTTTTAAAATTATATCATAATATATCTGGTCTCTAGAAAACTAGCTTATTTAGGACTCACCTCACTGTCTTTCTTTTCCTATTCCACAAGCCCATTTCTCATTTCCCCACATTGAGATTTTACCTATACTGGAAACTTCTTCCTAAATGTTCCATTCTCAGTGCTTTCCTTGGTCATCCCTCTCTCCCATTCCTGCTCCCCATGACAGATTAACCCATTCAGGATACTTTCCTCGGGGCTGTTGGCACTTCCCTTCTGGTCAGGAGGCTGGTGTGATAGGGAAAGAAAAAAGGGCTTTTTGAAATCAGACCAACCCAGGTTAGGGCCCAGCTTGAAAACTGACTCACTGTGAGCTCTTGCTGCAGTTATTATTCACTCTCTACTTATTTTTCTTTTTTTCTTTTTCCTTTTTGGTACTGGGGATTGAACTCAGGGGTACTCGATCACTGAGCCACATCTCCAGCCCTATTTTGTGTTTTATGTAGAGACAGGGTCTCACTGAGTTGCTTAGTGCCTCGCATTGCTGAGGCTGGCTTTGAACTTGTGATTCTCCTGTCTCAGCCTCCCAAGTTCTGGGATTACAGGCGTGTGCCACCACACCCAGCTATATTTCTTTCTTAAGGATTCTTGCTATGTTGCCCAGGCTGGTCTCAGACTCTTGGGTTCAAGCGTTCCTCCCATCTCAGCTTCTCAAGTGCTGGAACTACAGTCATGTGCCACAATGTGCCTGATTGATTGACTGACTGATTCATACATACCAGGGATTGAACCCGGGGTCACTTAACCACTGAGCCACATTCCCAGCCCTTTTTATTTTTTTATTTTAGACAGGGTCTTGCTAAGTTGCTTAGGGCTTTGCTAAGTTGCTGAGACCGGCATTTAACTTGCGATACTCCTGCTTCAACCTCCAGAGCTTCTGGGATTACAGGTGTGCACCACCGCACCCAGCTATGCCTGACTAATGTAACCTTCTGAACCTCACCTTCCTTGTCTGAAGAATGAGAATGACCAAAACATAGCACCTCTCAGGTGGTAGAAAGAATGAATGACGCTGAAGTACTCTTGGCACATAATAAGTATTCCACATATTCCTCGCCTGTCCCCTGAAGGCAGAGTCAGACCACATTTTATCAGCTTTGTCCTCCTTTTGTATTGGGTTTGGCACATGGTAGGCAGTTGGTAAATATTGTTGAGTACCTACTATGTGTCAATCACTATGGGATGCTCTCTCATAGGAAGAGATTAGGGAGGTGCCAGGCTTAGATGTTCCTGCCTACCACTCCATTTCCAGTTTTCTTTTCTATCCCCTCCTCTGACTCTAGCCCTAGACTTCTGCCCTTGCCATTTCTGCGGGATTCCCTTCCAGTTATTTGATGGTCAGTTTCCACTAAAAAGTACCTTAGAGAAAAACATGGTGGTATGTACTGATAGTTACAGCTACTTGGGAATCTGAAGAAGGAGGATTGCTTCAGTCCAGGAGTTTAGGGCCAGCCTGGAAAACACGGTGAGACCCATCGCTTAAAAAACAACACCAAATAAAAAAATACCACCTTAGATCTTTGAAGAGTCTACTTTTGTATGGCTAAATAAGCTATTGGACACTCTTGCAATAGAATAGTATAGAACCATTAAGACACATTTTCAGCCAGGCATGGTGGCGCACGCCTATAATCCCAGCACTTTGGGAGGCTGAGACTGGAGAATCACGAGTTCAAAGCCAGCCTCAGCAACGGAGAGGTGCCAAGCAACTCAGTGAGACCCTGTCTCTACATAAAACACAAAATAGGGCTGGGGATGTGGCTGAGTGGTCGAGTGCCCCGAGTTCAATCCCTGGTACCAAAAAAATATATATACACACACACATACCCTTAAAAGGCTTTAGTTTTGTAGACTTCACTGTTCTGACTGAAACACTCACTGTGACCATTAAGAAAGAATTGGGGGCTGAGGTTGTGGCTCAGTGGCAGAGCGCTTGCCTTGTACGTGTGAGGCACTGGGTTTGATCCTTAGCACCACATAAAAATAAACAAAACAAAATAAAGACACTCTGTCCATGTGTAACTAAAAAATATTTAAAAAAAAAGAAAGAATTGGAGGGGCAGTCTAATAAACAAGTGACTTGGAGTCAGCTGGTTCTAAGCTTGAATTCTGGTTCTGCAGCACATAAGCTGAAAAACCACTTTACTCTTGTCATCTTCATTTGTAAAGGTTCTCATCTCACTGGGTGTTCAAAGGATGCAATGAGATGCATCACTGCCTGATCACTAACTCTGCCCTGCAGCAAGGCTATTGCCTTTTGGCTTGTATCTTAGTAAAAAGCAGATGGAGGATGTTTGGCACCAGCTGCTTCCTGGGGCATCTTTGCTTCCCGAGACACATTTCTCTTTTACAGATGGCAATTTTTCTTGAGCACAGTCTCTCCAAGGAAACAGTACTTACCTGGAGAGTTTTGTGTTTGTAAAGACCAGTTTTCATGAAAAGGGCCAAATGGAATTCAGAGCAAAACAAGGTCTCCACCCTGCAGTTAGGAGCTTGCCAGAAAGGCTGTTTCAGGGTCCAGGGCACACTGATGTCTTGAAGATCCTCAGGATTCTTCCTCCACTTTGCTACTGTCTTTGATGTTTATGAACCATGTTTGAGCCCAAGAATAAATGCCCTACACACTGGACACTTTCAGCTGCCCTTGGGGTCATACTGACGTGGGATGTGACCTCAAAGATCACTCCTTCCAACCCTCCTCTAAAGCACTGTCTGAGCCATTGAAGTGCTCCATGGGGAGAGGGTTTCCCAGGCAACGGAAGGGACCACAAGAGGTGTGTAGGAGAGGGGGTGACAGAAGAGGGAAGAGGTGGGTGTTGAGGATTTTTAATCCAAGGGCCAGGACAGTGCTCAGAATATAGAAGGTCGGTGAATGTTTTTCAGGTGATCTGAGTCCCCCTTCCAAGAGGGCCAGGCTAGGTTTAGACCATCTTGGAATAGGACAAGCCCAGGCTTGGGGGACAGACCAGACTGATTTTTCATCTCAGCTCTGCCCTTCTCACTGGAGCACAACCAGATAGTAACTTAACCTCTCTCAAGTTTTCTCATCTGTAAAACAGAGAGAAGATGAATGTTCCAGGGTTGTGACCGCATGAAAGCAGTCACATTACCTTGGATTTTCCTAGGTAATGTTCTTTTTTTTTTTTTTTTTTTTAATTTTTTTTAGTTGTAGATGGACACAATGTCTTTATTTTATTGCTTTGAATGTGGTGCTAAGGATCGAACCCAGGGCCTCACACATGCGAGGCAAGCGCTCTACCACTGAGCTACAATCCCAGCCCCCCTAGGTAATGTTCTTTAAATCTCAGTCTGATATGATACTGCTAGAAGATCTTTGACAATTTAATTTTTTTTTGTAGTTGCAGGTGGGCAGCATGCTTTTATTTTATTTGTTTATTTTTATGTGGTGCTAAGGATTGAACTCAGTTCCTCAGACATGGTAGGTAAGTACTCTGCCACTGAGCTACAGCCCCAGCCTGACGATTCACTTTTATACTCTGAGCTTCACTTTCCACAGAAAGGGAACTCTCTTGAGTACCTACTGTATTCACTGGTCACTTTCACATGCATTATCCCACTCAGTCCTCACAATAATTCCATGAGACAGGTATTATTATCATCAGTTTAAAAATGAGGAAAGAGTCCAGGAGATTAAATAACTTTCCCAATCCATATATATAATAATTATTAAACCAAGACTTGGACCAGTTCTGGAGCAGTCCCAAAGCTTCTGTCTCTGTACTTTAAAGGTAGACCAGCACCATCTCATTTCAGCTCCCAGTTCAGTCCTAAACACACAGTGGGCCTTCATCAAATACTCTACTGTTTTACTTTGGGTGCAGGTCATATCTCTAAATAGATTGGGAGCCCCCCTGGGGAAGGGAATAATTGATTTTTGTGTCCTCATTGTCTTGCAAAGTTCCTGACACAAAGCAAAGGTTATGATAAATGAATGAATACATAAATGAACAGACAATAAATTAGTATTCCCTGGGTTTAGACAGCAGCCAAATGTGCAGGATCTGATAACCTGACCATCTGAAAATCTTTTAGAGTTACACACTGAGCAATATAGACAAAGCAATAATATTTTTAACCGTCATTGGCATATACCAAGTTGCGTTCACCTTTGTTATCTTATTTGACCCTTGCCACTACCTTAGAAATCACAGTAGTGATTGATCATTCTCCCCTTTTGAGAGATGAAAAGACAGAGGCCCAGAGAGGTTTTAGTGCTGTCCTTTTCACCCAGAGGGTGAAAGGGTTAAGGCTGGGCAGAGGCTGGAGTTGGGGTATAGCATCATGTAGCTTCTGCTCATATACCTCCAGGGACAGGAAAAATCACTATCTCCTTAAAATAGTTCATTCCATTTTTTTCCTGATGTCTGTTTCCCAGAGAAGGCTGAAGATAAGGTCCCATTGTCTGAATGAGGCCTTTGGAGGCCCAGAGAGATATAGACCTATTGCCCCCTCAACACCACACTTAGTTTCAGGAATGTCAGAGTGCCTAGCCAACTCCTTCCCTGAACAACTGGAAAACTGGAGTTCTACTGGTGGAGATTCACCCAAACTACACTCCTATTAATATGGCCCTGACTGGCTTCTAGTGGGGCATTATGCCATTGTGTCATGATGAACTTGGAGGCAGCTCTGAACCAGGTCTTTTGCCTTAGCTTGAGAAGAGAGTACATCCCCAGTATGCAACAACAAGGCTTGACACATACTACATGTTCAGTAAGGAGTGGGTGAAAGAATGACTAAGTATAAAAGGGAAAGAAAGGGTTGAGGCTGGGCAGAGGCTGGGGTTGAGGTGTAGCATCAGGTGAGGATTAAGATTTGAGGTTGAGGGCTGGGGTTGTAGCTCAGTGGTGGAATGCTTACCTTGCATGTGCGAGCCACTGGGCTCAATTCTCAGCACCACATAAAAATAAATAAATGAAATAAAGGTGTTGTGTCCATCTACGACTAAAACAAAAAATATTAAAAAAAAATTTGAGGTTGAGCCAGGTGTGGTGGTACACAACTATAATCAAAGCTGCTCCAGAGGCTGAGGCACCAGGATCGTGAGTTCAAAGTTAGCCTCAGCAAAAGTGAGGTGCTGAGCAACTCAGTGAGATCCTGTCTCTAAATAAAATACAAAATAGGGCTGAGGATGGGGCTCAGTGGTCAAGGGCCCCTGAGTACGCCCCCCAGAAAAGATTTGAGGTTGAGGTTTGCATGTAAGTCTAGAACATATTTGGAGTCAGGATGTGGGAGAAGAGCTGAAGTGTACTGCTCCCCGCCTTGAAGAGGAGGTTAGGGCTGGAGAGAAGATAAGGACTGGGATCAGTACTGGGGAGTGAGTAGAACCAGGGATGATGTTGGTGCTGATATCAGGAAAAGAACTCTGGTGGGCATTTGGGTGAGGACTGGTGGAGTATGGGTTCCTGAAGATGGAAGTTTGCAGTTAAGTTAAGGGTTGGTATGTGATTTGGGGTTAGATTGAGGATGCTGGTAGAATGAAGTCTGGAAGGAGAACTGAGCGAGGCTTGGGGCCAGGTTCAAGAATGCTTCTCAACAAAGGTTAGGGTCAGGATGAGGGAACTGAGCTGAGAAGGTGTTTCGCGGGGAGGTTGAGCTGGTGATAGGGTGGGAGTAGGGTCAGCACTGGGCTTGAAAACTAAGGGTGGGATTAGGGTTGGTGTAATCTTTAGGTGGACATTGAATGAAGGTTGAGTTTTAGCCAGCGGAGGGGCTAAGGGTGGGGCTAGAGGGCTAAGGCCCTAATGGGTTTAGAGGTGGGGTTAGGGCCAGGGCCGGTACCTGAGCCACCACATGTAGCTGTGCTCGTAGGGAAAGAAGCTGTGCGGGTCGTCGCAGCAGTACTTGTGGTCGCGGAAGCCACAGCAGAAGACAGCGGCCGCCTCGCCCCCTGGCCGCGGGCAGCTGAAGCCGTGTACCACCTCCTGCTCCGCGCTCACGTAGCTCGTGCAGGCGCCTGTCATTGCGCCCCTCGCCCGGCCCGCCGCCCCTTCGGGCCACCAGACGGCTGGCGAAACAAGGATCGGTGGGGCGAGGAATTGGTGGAGACCCGACTGAGCCTGAGAAAGACCGAGAGATAGGGAGGCAGAGGTAAGCAGAGACAGAAAGGCGCAGAGCAAAGCACAGCGAGGGGCGCAGGGAGCGAGCGGTTAGAACCTGGAGCTCCCGAAGACCCAGTGGCCACCTGGTGCGCAGGCCGGGCGCCAAGGCAGGGGAGGTGCGGTGGAAGAGGAGCGGGAGGAGGAGGAGCGCGAGAGTGGAGGGCTGAGGGAACTGAGTGGGAGCCGCAGCCCCAGCACTGGGCGCGAGTGGGGGGCGCCCGCAAGGCAGACAGTGGGGGAGCTGCCGGGGAGCCGCCTGCGCGCGCCGCTTTGCTCGCGCTCCCCACCCGCTCAGCTGCCTCCACAGTGTGTGCACGAGGGCTCTGGGTGCTCAGATACACACGGCAGGGCCGTGTAGCAGGAATTCGAGGCCAGCAGCATGGGTCCCTTACCTGCATTTATCATCTTCTTGGTAATAGGCACTATGCTGATCGCTAGGATGCGCAGGACGGTTCTGGGTTCTGCAGGAAAAGGACAAGTGACTGACCCACACAACAGGGTCAGATGGGGATGATTAACACGCTACTTGCTCTAACCTTCACAACAACCCAGAGGACCAGGGATTTTCAAACCCACTTTATAGAAGATTGCTGAGGACCAGAGACAAGTCATTTCCCCAGACCCCAAATTAATGGAATTTTAACCGAGGTTTCTCTAGTTGTGAATTCCTTGGGAAGGCTGAGTACCTCTTTTCCGGTGGGCTTTTAAGTGTCTTCATTTTCTGGCTTCCTTGCCTGTCTTTTCCTTTCTCCCCTCATGCACCCTCCTTGGCTATTCATACTCTGTGCCACTGGCCAAGGACAAGGGGGCAAGTGTGGGTGTTCCCAGACGGTAATCCCTCTCCCCTGCCTCAAGCAGAGCCAGCAGACCTCTCTTTTTAGAAATTACTTCTATATCACAAAGGCAGTACTTTCATTAGGATCAGACAACCACAGCCTGAAGGTGCTTTCTGAGTCTTGGCAATGTATTTTAACCTTGGGAGGATAGACCAAGGGCCTCATACAGCTTCTTCAGGGCCTTAGCTCCCTACATTTTGCGCAACAGTAGATAGAGAAGGAAACAGTTAATGTGATGCCTTGGCCTCCCCCATTCTTCCCTTTGCTTTGGGTTTGTCAGGGATGGATCTAGGGTATCAAAGGATCTGGACTGGGCTGGGATTGTAGCTCAGCGGTAGAGTGCTTGCCTCGCATGCGTGAGGCCCTGGGTTCGATCCTCAGCACCACATACAAAGCAATAAAATAAAGACATTGTGTCCATCAACAACTAAAAAAAATTAAAAAAAAAAAACAAAAAACACCAAAGGATCTGGACTTAAGCCCAGCCCTACCCTTCCCTGCTTCTCTGTGCTTCTAGTTCCTTGTCTTCCTCCAGCTCAGCTCCATAGATGCTTCTGTGTGCCATGCCGCTGGAGCCCCTGAAAAGGGTCAGATCTGGGTCTTTCATGGAGCAGCACAGAGTATGGTGGCAGAATCAAACAGGCAGGGCAGTGAAAGGAGAAATACAGGGGCCTGGACACCCAGGGGGTACCATCTGAGGGGGCAGATGAAGGGTTTTGAAGGACTGATATCCTCAAGGGTCACTGTAAGGTCAAATATAAAAACTGGATGGAATTGTTATTATTACTGGTCCACTCTAATGAAGGTACATTTTGGCCTCTATTTATCAGGAGAGTAAAGGGGAGGAATCCTTTGGGAGGGAAAGAGGCCTTCTGGAGACACAGAAATCATCTGAGAAAGAAAACACTCTGCTTTGTCTTTTGGAAAAACTGGGAAGCCTTGAACAATTTCCAAAACCCTTTTCTGGCCAAGAATTAATGTTTTTCCCAAAAACTCTGAGGGATAATTGTGCCCTAAGAGACAAGCACAATGTCACACAGTGATCAACGGCTCAGGCAGGACCCATGTCAATCTAGCCAAGGGTCCCTTTTGGATTCTGATGAAGCCTGTGGTCCCCCATTCACAATAATGTTTTTAACTGCAAAAGATAAATTAATTAGAAGTACAAAGAATATTAATTCTTTTGAATCATGATTTAGTCCTTTTTTAAAAATTTTTTTTTGTTGTAGGTGAACAGAATATTTTATTTTTTATGTGGTGCTGATTATCAAACCTAGTGCCTCACGCATGCTAGGCAAGCACGCTGCCACTGAGCCATAACCCCAGCCCCTAGTCCTTTTTAAAAAAGTGTCAAATACCAAGATCTAGAAATTAGTCTATTAACTTACAATTTTAAGGTAGAGAATGAAAATAAGCTGTATTTCAAGATGTCTCTAGTATAATGCAATATGAAAATATCTGTGGCCGGACACAGTGACGCAGGCCCGTAATTCCATCACTTTTGGAGGCTGAGGAGAATCGCAAGTTCAAAGCCAGCCTCAGCAACTGGGAGGCTCTAAGCAACTCAGTGAGACCCTGTCTCTTAATAAAATACAAAATAGGGCTGGGGATGTGGCTCAGTGGTTGAGTCGAGTACCCCTGAGTTAAATCCCCGGTACCAAAAAGAAAAAAGAAAATACCTGTGATTTCTGTTGGTGGAGTTTTATTTTTACTGTGGAGTTTTATTTTTATTTTCTTTATGATACTACAAGGAAATGCTAAATTCTGTTGGAGATAAGTGAAAACAAGGATGTAATTTTTCCCGTACAAGTTCATGGATTTTCTGCCCTCTACCCATGCACTCCTTGAGCTCTGTGAACCTTGTGTTAAAATCCTCTAGTTTCTCAGATGTAGCTCCTACTTTAATGCTTGCTTGTTCCTTCATTATGTCCATTATTTTCCTTACCTGTGTTCTCCTGCAGACCTCCTATATTCCAGACAGTTTCCTATCTTGGATGTCATGTAGTCCTTGAAAACTTCCTCTGAAGTAGGTGTTGGTCTTCTCACTTTGCAGACAAGGACATTGAGACTCCAGGAAGTTGTGGTTTACCCAGAGCCTCACAAGCAGAGTCCTGTGCCACTCCTCTTCTCTCCCCAGCTGAGATCTGGGGACCAGGGTCTCCAACACCAGCAGAGAAAGGAAGTATAGGAGGGAAGGGTAGGCAGGGAGCACTGGTACTTATAGATAAAACATGAACTAGAAATTGTGCTTTATGCATTTCATTGTGTCCTTTAATACTCACAACAACCCTGTTGTCTTACTCTTTTCATTAAGAAAAAAATTAAGAATAACTATAAAACACCAAATTAGAGGACTGGGGATGTTGCTCAGTGGTAGAGCAATTGCAAAGGTGAGGCCCTGGGTTCCATCCCCAGCACCACAAAAATAAATAGATAGATAGATAGATAGATAGATAGATAGATAGATAGATAGATAGATACTAAAACAATAAATTGGAGAATACAGCAAGACCAAAAGAAAAAATAAAAACTACCCATAATCTCACCATATACAGACGTCTATTAATAATGTGTGAGGTTCTGGGTTCAATCCCTAGCACAGCAAAAAGAATCTATTAATATCTTGGAATGAAGTTTCTCAGACACACACACACATGCACGCACACACAATTATGTACCCACTTTATGTACAGGAGAACAGACCTAGAGAGGTTAAGTAACTTGCCCAAGGATATTCAAGTATTAAGTTCCAGTCACCTGCTGGGTGACCTTAGGTCACTTTTCCTCTCTGCCCTAGGACAGTAGTTAAGATTACTCCAGATGGAGGAGGAGCATGAAGCCTGGCACTAGGCAAGTCCCAACAGGAAACAATTTCTGCCTTGTACTCAAAACAATGCTTTCTTGACCTTGGCTGCCCTGCTCCTGAAGCTGAATTCCCCTAAGGAGGGTCCGGAAAGAAACAACCCCTTAACATCTCACTGTGGTTGGCCTTACTGGAAGACAGGATGACTGTAGTCAAGGGAGATTGACAACTCAGGGGCAACTTGGGGCCCTAGTAACCAGTTCCTCTCAGTGTCACACAGCAATCAATGACCCAGGCAGATCTGATACACAACCTCACTCGCATGTGTGGTCCATAACTGGTCCCTGGCCTCTGAAGTTTGTGGAGTGGAACAATATCTTTCTATCCATCTTGCTGCCCCAAATACACCTGCCCCACTGCATAGACACTGCCACCAACACATCCCTGCCGCCAGGCTCCTCATAGTTCACAGCAGCTGGAGAAGCAAAGGAAGTACGTGGACCTGCATCAAGTACCTCAGAGAGCCTGCTCAGGAAGGATCTTTCTCTTCTCTTCAAGAATGTGGCTCATGTCTCATTGTAAGAAAAAGTGACCTATCCCTGGTGGAACATCAAATCCAGGGGTGAAGCCAGGCGCAGTGGCACAAGCCTGTAATCCCAGCACTCAGGGAGGCTGAGACAGGAGACTCATGAGTTCAAAGCCAGCCTCAGCAACAGCGAGGCACTAAGCAACTCAGTGAGACCCTGTCTCTACATAAAACACAAAATAGGGCTGGGGAGGTGGCTCAGTGGTTGAGTGCCCCTGAGTTCAATCTCCAGTACCAAAAAAAAAAAAAAAAAAAATCCAGGGCGAATCTGGGATTGTGGCCCAGATCTCCTGAAACCAATCAAGATCTTCCCTACTCCCCGTGGCCACCACAGTTTGCAGGTTTTGGACTATTGGTTGCTTTACTATGCTTTTTTTTTTCCTTTCTTGTATTAGAGATGGAATCCAGGGGCCCTCTGTCACTGAGTAACATCTCTGGCCCTTTTTATTTTTTAAATTTTGACACAGGATCTTACTAATTTGTTGAGGCTGGATTTGAACTTGCCATCTTCCTGCAAGACTCCTGAGTTGCTGGGATTACAGGTGAGTACCCTGCATGTGGCTTACCATGCAACCTTTAAGACACACAGCAGACATAAACAATAATACAAGAACCACCTGTGGGGGCTGGGATTGTGGTTCAGTGGTAGAGCGCTTGCCTCACATGTATGAGGCCCTGGGTTCGATACACCAGGTTGCTTTGTTCGATACAAAGCAATAAAATAAAGACATTGTGTTCATCTACAACTAAAAAAAAAAAAAAGAAGAAGAACTACCTGTGTACCCTCTACTTGATTTAAGAAAAAAAAAAAAAGATCAATCTTGTTTGAAGTCATTTGTACTTCTCCCTCCTCCCTCAAGAGGTAACCACTCTGTCAAATTGGGTGTTTATTATTCCCTTGCTCTTATTTATGCTATCGTATTGTAAAATTCAAACTCAAAATGGAGTCACTTTGGCTCAGGCCTGCTTTTTGTGCTTCTGTAATTAATGCTTTGCTATGCTTGCTTCTCACAGAGGGGGCCAAACCACAGGCTGCCAGACCCCCTGGCCAGTTACCTAAAGTTCCAGGAGCCAAAAGGGGACCTAGGAAGTGCCATCACAGTTGAACTGTAAATAACTATAGGTTGAATATTTGCCAAATCTTGTTTTCCTGAGTCATGTAGCTAGCCCACCCTATAATAACCTCCGAGATCCTCATTTTGGGGTCACTCTCTGAAGGAAAGGAGAGCTGACCCTAATTGATTGGCCTGTGTGCCTATTTCCTCAGTAAACTTTGCTGCTTCTGCAGAGTTGTTTGGGCTGCACTTCTTGGGGAGAGGTGCGGGTTGGATGCAACATTTGGTGTACTGGCCCAGAATCCCTCCTGCCAGTTGCTCCACCTGCCCTCCTTCCTGGGAGTGTGGAACAGGGAATTGATCCTCTCTACCAAGGGGAATTAATGCCCCTAGGGGAATAGGTCAAATATGTATTGGCATACCATAAGGGACTCGAGGGCCAAGCTGGACGCAGCGCATTGCCCCTAGTCAGGACTCCATCTGGGATGCCGGTGGACTCCATCTGGTCTGGTTCAGGTTTTAGGTAAGAGCTCATAAAACCATCTTAATATTAAGTGGCCATAAAGGCATTATAGCCTTGAGATATCTAGCCTAACTGTGGTGTGTTTATTGTTTGTCTTGTCTCTGTGTACTGTCTCCTTTTCTTTTGTAATAATGGGTCAGTCCTCATCCTTATCTAGCCCTTTAGATTTAATCAAATCACATTTTAAGAATTTTCAGTGGAAGGCAGCTGAATCTGGGGACGCTGTTTACCCAGGTAAACTAATCACTTTCTGTTCCCTTGAATGGCCCACATTCAAGGTCAGATGGCCTCCAAAGGGGACCACCAATTTCCCCACTGCCTACCGGGTCCAAAAAATCATTTTTGGGTGACCCAGATCAAATACCAACCAAAAAAAAAAAAAAAAAGGAAGATTAAGAAGGTTTTTAACTGTGCTCACTAAAGCTTGCATTAAAATGTGAACGGCTGGGTTGGGGTTATGGCGCAGTGGTAGCGTGCTCACCTAGCACACATGAGGCACTGGGTTCGATCCTCAGCACCACATAAAAATAAAATAAAGATATTCTGTCCACTTACAACAAAAAAATTTTTTTAAAAATGTGAACAGCTGCCAAGAGAACAAAGAAAGAAATGTGTCAAGAATAAAAGCTAAAGGTAAAAAAGCATTTTAGAGATTGCCTTCAGTTAGGAACGGGGCCAGGTGGCCAACAGGGTACACATTATCAGTTTCTACAAAGGGCAGATTAAAACTAGAGAGTTTTATAGGATTATCATTTCTAAGATATGTGAAAACATCATTTTGTCTAGGAAATTTGGCTTTTGTCTCTCAGTCAGCCCCAGATACTCACAGAAACCTCCAAAAACTTAAAGGGTTTACAGAGTAACTTCCGATTATTGGAGGTGACCCAAAAGTTTTTAACCATGGCAGTCCAGGTAATAAGTGTTTTTCAAAATGCCAGGCTAAGATTTTGGTGGCCGCTATCCAAGAGACCAGAAAAACTGGTTAGAATGGGACCCTGAGCTGAGGGGGGTCTCCCAAGGGGACCAATGAAAGCAGACTCCCTTGCTGCCTCTTTGGGAGATTCCCTCAGGGAGAAGTGGGACCCTGTTTGTATATATTCCCTTGACTCTTTTCATCTATGATGAGTGGGACCACATCAGGATAGAAACCAGGAAGGCTTTTAAACTTCTATTTTTGAGTTCTTAATTTTGATCTAGTGCTCCTAGGTTAATATAGTTTTCTGATTAGACCTATTTTATCCAACTGTAAAGTTTTTTTTTTACACTCTGTTTCATCCAGAGGCCAATTTATAAGTGTTAGCTCTCAATCTAATAGGTTTAAAAAAAATAAGCTACAAGCCTTTGTTTGTTTGTTTTGTGTAGGTACAGTGGTGTATTGTCAGTCTACATGCATTGCCATGTCTACATACGTTTGGTACCAAAATTAACGTATGAGCTCATAAATAAAAATTTTTTAAAAAATGGATCCAAATACCTTTAGTTCATGTGATTCAAAAAGTTCAATTTAAATTGGGTAAGCAAATACAAGTAAAAATGTCTTTTTTTAAAAATACTTATTTTTTTTTTTAGTTGTAGGTGGACAGAATATCTTTATTTTATTTTTATGTGGTACTGAGGATTGAACCCAGTGCCTCCCGCGTGCTAGGCGAGCACGCTACCACTGCGCCACAATCCCAGCCCAGTAAAAATGTCTTTAAAAGCTACTAACTCTGGGGCTGGGGTTATGGCGCAGTGGTAGCGTGCTCGCCTAGCACGCGGGAGGCACTGGGTTCGATCCTCAGCACCACATAAAAATAA
>PVHX01014545.1:0-20967 GCA_004024805.1 Geosciurus inauris | reverse complement strand
TTTTAAAAAATGGATCCAAATACCTTTAGTTCATGTGATTCAAAAAGTTCAATTTAAATTGGGTAAGCAAATACAAGTAAAAATGTCGTTTTTTAAAAATATTTATTTATTTTTTTAGTTGTAGGTGGACAGAATATCTTTATTTTATTTTTATGTGGTACTGAGGATTGAACCCAGTGTCTCACGCGTGCTAGGCGAGCACGCTACCACTGTGCCACAATCCCAGCCCAGTAAAAATGTCTTTAAAAGCTACTAACTCACAAGCTTCTCTAGGTGGTCAGTTGTTAATAAAATGTTGATGTCTATAAAATGTCTAAGATCTATTGTCTCTAGAATTTTTATTCAACAAGAAAAAAATGATGCTGTTAAATGCACTTGTCTGATATCTTGTTTTTTTTTTTGTTTTTTGTTTTGTTTTGGTACTGAAGACTGAACTCAGCAACACTCGACCACTGAGCCACATCCTCAGCCCTATTTTGTGTTTTATGTAGAAAAAGGGTCTCACTGAGTTGCTTAGCACCTCACCGTTGCTGAGGCTGGCTTTGAACTCACGATTCTCCTGTCTCAGCCTCCCAAAGTTCTGGGATTACAGGCTTGCGCCACCATACCCAGCTTGATATCTTGTTTTTTAAAAAATAAGTAAATTAGATCTGACATGTATGAGATTGATCATGGATGTGTTTGTTAAAGACCTCTAAATGGTTTATGAAGTTAAAATGCTAACTGTTAAATATAACATCAAGTACTAAGGTAATATGTTTAAACATTACTGGTGTTTTCATAAACTTGTAAAATTTAAAAAAGGTTTAAAATTACTTTGTGTCATCACTAAAAACAAGGTTGATGTAAAAAATATATTTAGTGAAAAAAAATTTCTGGGGTAGAAAAGTCTTTGTGTGGTAAAGTTGTAATACATCTAAGTAAACAACAAAAGGATCTAAATGATAAAAAGGTCTATGTAAGTAAAGGACAAGTTTGTGTGTAACTAAGATGGTTATATATATGTAAACAAATAGTTAAAGCTATTCAAGGTTTTTCCCTAAGGTCAACTATTAATGTACTGGTATAAACCAAATTTTAATCTGTTAAAATGAAAAGAATTTCTTAAAACATTAATTCACTCCTAACATTGTGTTTGTTAAGTTTTATTCTCAGAACAACTAGTCTTGGAGAAATTAAGGTTTTTACCACTCTGGTTAAATAGTAACTGTTATTTTACAGTATTGTACTACATTACAAAGTCTAGATTTTTCGTTAAAAGCTAAACTTGATTAATATAAAAACATTAATGTAATTGTGGCACTATTACTCTTCTTTACATATGAAATGTGTTCATATCTTTCAGGTATACAAATCTTTAAAAGATTTAAAGGAACGTTTTATCAAGCTGGTGTTCTACAAACTAAAGTTTGTAATGGTAATTTTATTTTTATTTTTTATTTTTTTAATATTTTAGTTGTTAATGGATCTTTATTTTATTCATTTATTATTTATATGTGGTGCTGAGGATCGAACCCAGTGCCTCACACATGCTAGGCAAGTGCTCTACCACTGAGCTACAGCCCAGCCCCTGTAATGGTAATTTTAGACTTATAAAAATGACAAATTTTATTGGAGATTTATTTATATCATTTGATGTTTTGTAACCAAACCTAAACCTTATGTTACTTTTTACACAATATAAAAATGTAAAGGTATTTTTAAAAGATAATAAGTGCCTGATCTGTTTAAAGGTTAATATTGTAGCTAACATTTCTATAAACTCAGGAACTGTATATCAAAATAACTCCAAAGTAGGCCAAACTTCAGTTCATTTAAAGTTGTATATCTCAGGGGCTGGGGTTGTGGCTCAGTGGTAAAGCACTTGCCTTGCATGTGTGAGGCACTGGGTTCAATTCTCAGCACCACATATAAATAAATAAAATAAAGATCCATTGGCAACTAAAAAAATATATAAAAAAAAGTTGTATATCTCAAATGGGATATGATATATAACCCAGATTAAGCCATCTTTAGACAGATAGTAAATAAAAAGGTAAAAATAACTATAAAGTTTTAAACATTAAGTTAAAGTCCAGTACTCTTTAAGACTGGTAAGACTGACTTGCTGGATGTTTAAGGCCAAGGCTTAAATTTTTTTTTTTTTTTGGTACCAGGGATTGAACTCAGGGGCACTCGACCACTGAGCCACATCCCCAGCCCTATTTTGTGTTTTATGTAGAGACAGGGTCTCACTGAGTTGCTTAGTGCCTCGTTGTTGCTGAGGATGGCTTTGAACTCACAATTCTCCTGTCTCAACCTCCCTAAGTGCTGGGATTACAGGCTTGTGCCACCGCGCCTGGCTAGCTAACTCTTAACAATAGATAAAAACAAGGTCCATTTGACCATCTTGATCTTGAGCATCTAGTTAAAACCAAATCACAACCATTCCTGGGCATTTAAAAAAAAACAATAGTTATTTGTAACTTAAGATGCACACTTGGGTTAGCTCCCCAAGAATAAGTAGGACTGGAGACAATACAAGAGAGATTTGTAGGCAAGGGTTCCTGATAATTATTAAAAAAACTGTCAGTCAAAAGTTGTTAGTTCAAGGCCTACAGATCTTCGTAACCTCCAATATAGGTAGACTTAATCAATGTTTACTAGTATGATTCTCTAGCACTAAGTAAAATAACTTAAATAAATGTTGTGTTTACATTCCTGATAACTCTGATAATACTAAAGATTTATATTCCCAAATAAGCACCTTATTAGGCTTTGTTAGGCCTTGCTATGGGGATAACTTCTTAGTTCTTGCACCACTGGTGAGAGATTATTTGATTTCTATTATCTTCATACTGTTCTTTGGTATGTTCCATAGGCTGCAACATTTATTATGTATTGATCTCATTTCAGTGCTCATGCCTTTTGTTTCTCTCATAGAAGCACCACCCCCAGGTGAATTTGCAACCTGTTCTTCCTGAATCAGGCTTTCATCATGGAACCCTTGACCCAATTTCTAATAGGGAACTCCAAACTGCTTGCCCCACTGCACATTGCTTCCTCTTAGCTGGAAGCAGCAAGAGCGGTCGTTGCCCTTTTCCTTACAGCAGTAGGAGTTCCCTAAAATTAGAGGGAAAAGGGCTGGGATTGTGGCTCAGTGGTAGAGCACTTGCCTTGCATGCGTGAGGCACTGGGTTTGATCCTCAGCACCACATAAAAATAAATAAATAATGTAAAGATATTGTGTTCATCTACAACTAAAAAAAAATTTAAACAAAATAGAGGGGAAAATACAACCAATGTAAATAGGTAATCAGGTCAATTCACAAAATGGAGGCTGGTTTGAGTCCAAAAAAGTGTTCTAAGACTGACACAGGAGAATCACGGGGTTTAAAGCCAGCCTCAGCAATGGCAGCGAGGTGCTAAGCAACTCAGTGAGACCCTGTCTCTACACAAAAAACAAAATAGGGCTGGGGATGTGGCTCAGTGGTCAAGTGCCCCTGAGTTCAATCTCCAGTATCAAAAAAAAAAAAAAGTTGTAAGATATGAGCTGCTAAAACAACATATTTTGTCAGTCCAACACCCACCTCTAATTGGACAAAACCTAATGTTACTCAAGACTGTTGATTAATTTCTTTTATCTTTTTTCTTTCTTTTTTTGGTACTGGGGATTGAACTCAGCAACACTCAACCACTGAGCCACATCCCCAGCCCTATTTTGTGTTTTATGTAGAGACAGGGTCTCACTGAGTTGCTTAGCGCCTCACCGTTGCTGAGGCTGGCTTTGAACTCACGATTCTCCTGTCTCAGCCTCCCTAAGTGCTGGGATTACAGGCTTGAGCCACCGCGCCCGGCTTGTCTGTTGATTAATTTCTACATGGCACTAGAGGACATTTGGTTTGCCTGTTTATCAAGAATAACTCCCTATCTAGCCCTACAGCTTTTTGGCACATCAAGATGGAACAAATTTTTTGACTGTTCACATTATTCCCCAAGTGTACTACTATAATGGAGAGGCTAGGCAACAGCATCTGGGACTCATACTGATGATGATAAATCAATAATTTGCCTAGTCCTATAAAATCAGTGGAGAATGTTGTGGACTAGGTTAGCATGAATGACTCCATCTTAGCTAAGGCATCCATTTCAGTTCCTTATGACCCTGTGCTGAACCTAGAGCTTTGTCAATTATAAATGATCATGAAAAGTACTGAGTTTGTCAGGTACAAATGATTGTAGATCCATGCATTCATTCCTTAATCAAACACAACCTAACATTACACAGGATGGCTGGATGTGCCTCAATCCTAAGCCCCCTTATTATGTGGGCTTCGGGGTTAATGTCACCATAGGACAAAATTCTCAAACTGAAATTCTACTCATACAAAATTCCAAGGAAACTGAATATAAGTGGGGACACCAGCCTGTCCTAACCCTGGGGAATTTACAAGGTTAAGGCCTATGCCTTAATTCCCCCAGCTTTATGTTACCTGATTCACCATATACTCAGTCTTGTGCTTACAGTACTACTCCTAATGATTCCCTTTCTGCTTCAGTTCCCCCACAGTTATGTTTGCAAGGCCCATCCTTTTACTTGATTTGCTCGCCCTTCTGGTATTACTCCCTGCATCAATGCCTGGTATTTTTAAAATGATGGGTCAAAAGAACTTTGTGTTCTAGTACACATTTTGCCACAAATATATTGGTATGGAGGAGATGCAGGCTGTAATATCTTCTTATGAGTTTACCTACAAACAGTAAAATGAGCTGCCCCAGTACTTGTACCCTTGTTAGTGGGACTAGGATTAGCAGGATCCACCGCCCTAAGCACAACTTCCTTTATTGTCCGTAATCAAAATTTCAAAAGCCTCAGTGGATGAGTAGCCCTAGACTTAGGGCACTTAGAGTCTTCTATTTCTTGCCTTGAACAACAGGTAGATTCCTTAGCAGAAGTAGCCCTCCAGAACTCAGAGGCCTTGACTTACTTTTCATGAAGGAGGGAGGTTTATGTGTAGCCATAGGAGAAACTTGCTGCTTCTACGCAAACCAATCAGGAGTCATTAGGGACACATTAGCTCTGGTCCAAAAAAATTTAAGGGAAAGAGATTAATAGGCTCCTGCATTATTAACTGTCTGGTTAACTATATAAAAAAAGAATTAGTGCTGTTAAACTCATGGTACTCCAGTCCCACTATAACCTCCTCCCTATAGATGATGATGAATCAAAGGTTGGACTCCATTCTCTAGAAAAGGGGGAAATGTAAAATTCAAACCCAAAATGGAGTCACTCTGGCTCAGGCCTGCATGTATCTGCTAACCTGCTTTTTGTGCTTCTGTAATTAATGCTTTGCTATGCTTGCTTCTCACAGAGGGGGCCAAACCACAGGCTGCCAGATCCCCTGGCCAGTTACCTAAAGTTCCAGGAGCCAAAAGGGGACCTAGGAAGTGCCGTCACGGTTGAACTGTAAATAACTATAGGTTGAATATTTGCCAAATCTTGTTTTCCTGAGTCATGTAGCCAGCCCACCCTATAATAACCTCTGAAACCCTCATTTTGGGGTCACTCTCTGAAGGAAAGGAGAGCTGACCCTAATTGATTGGCCTGTGTGCCTATTTCCTCAGTAAACTTTGCTGCTTCTGCAGAGTTGTTTGGGCTGCACTTCTTGGGGAGAGGTGCAGGTTGGATACAACAGTATATGCATGGATCTTAAGCAATATGTGGAATTGCTTTGCCTGTGATTACATTTTTAATAAATAGTATACTGCGGGTATTCTGGAACCTGCTTTTTTTTTTTTTTTTGGTTAGCCTTATGTTTGTGAGCTTTGTTTATACTGATGCACATGTTCTATCTAGTTTATTCATTCTTGCTGCTGTATAGTTTTCCATTTTGTACACACATAATGAATTTATTATCCATATTTAGGTTCCTTCCGATTTTTTTCAGTACTGATGATTCAACCCAGAACCTTGCACATATTAGGCAAGTGCTTTACGCTTAGCTATTCCCCCAACCCTTCTACTATTTTTTTTTACTGAAACCATGTATCTCTTGAGGGTTTTTGTTTGTTTGTTTAGATGCTAAGGTTCAAATCCAGGGCCTGTGTACGTAAGTGGTCTACCACTAAGCTACATTCCCAGTCCTGGGCTGTTTTTTCTTCTTTTAAAATCAATTTTATTTAGATTTATTTTACAAAAAATAAAATATACTTATTTTAAGTGTTTAGCATGGTGAGTTTTGATAAATATGTCCATCCATGTAAATACTTCCAGTCAAAATACAGTACACTTCACTGTAGTGGGAAATGAGGGTCAGGGTATCGAGATCTGGAAGTTACGTTTTTATTAGCGGCACCACAGTCCAGAGGGATAGTTCCCAAAGTCTGAGCCCCAAGAGGGCTTTTACTTTTATACGTAAGCAAGTTTAGGGTACATCAAGGCAAGAGAGTTGGTGCAATTCTATTGGAGAGTACGTTCTACATTCCTTATATAGGTACAAGTTTATAAACAAGGGCTTTTAGCTCGTACAGCTTAGGAATTTTTATTGCACTAAGCCTTAGGGGGATTGTTCTGTCCTGTTGCTTTGTTTTCTGCTTCTGCTACTGTGGTTATCTTTTACAGGTACCTGTTAGGCACTGCAAGCCTTTATGGTTAAATGTCAGTAAACAGAGCTGCCGTGTGTCAGCGTGCAAAACCATAGCCTGTCAGCTCTTAAACTACTGACATTCCCATTTTGTTCTACCACATCATCACACATCACCTTCCCATGGGTCCTCTCTGCTGTCAGCCCTCCTCTCCCTGAGCCTTGACTTCAGCAAAACTGGTCTGCTCTTTTTCCCTATAGATCAATTCTGCCTGTTCTAGGATTTTCATATTAATGGAATCAAATAGTATTTCTCTTCTGTGTCTGATTTCATTTGCTCACCCAAAAGCTTTAAGTACACAGAAATTGTTTATGTACAAGTAATTTCTCCCTTTTTATTGCCATGTAGTAGTTTATTTTATGAAAATACTTCAAGATGTCTATTCACTCAACTGTTAGTGGACATTTGGATTATTTCTAGTTTGGGACTATTATGAATAAAGTTACTACAAACATTTTTATACATATGCTTTCATTCTTTGGGACCTGTGTTTTCATTTCACTTAGGCCATAACTAGGAGTGGAATTTCTGGGGCTTAATATATATATATATTTTTTCCAGTTGTAGATGGACACAATACTTTTACTTATTTTTTTTTAATGCGGTGCTGAGGATCAAACCCAGTGTTTTACACTTGCTAGGCAAGCACTCTACCACTGACCCACAACCCTAGCCCTTTTTTGTTGTTGTTGTGTGATTCCATATGAATTTTAGGATTTTTTTCTATATCCTTGAAGAGTGATATTGGAATTTTGATAGGGATTGTCTTGAATCAGTATGTTAAGCTTCCTATTGAGTTGTAACTGTTCATACATATTCTGAATATAAATCCTTTGTTAATATAGTTATTGCAAATATTTTTCCCAATCCTTTGGCTTGCCTTTTTTTTAAAAAAAATTATTTATTTTTTTAGTTGTAGGTGGACAGAATATCTTTATTTTATTTTTATGTGGTGCTGAGGATCGAACCCAGTGCCTCACGTGTGCTAGGCGAGCACGCTACCACTGCACCACAATCCCAGCCCCTTGCCTTTTTATTTTCTTTAAGGAATCATTTGAAAAACAGAAATTTTTAATTTTGATAAAATCCACTTTGTTATTTTTCTATTAAGGTGAGCACATAAGGTTATGTATTTTATCTCAAAAAAATCTTTGCTACTCCAAGATCACAAGGATTTTCTTTTATGTTTTCTTCTAGAATTTTTGTGGTTTTAGCTTTTGCATTTATGTCTCTGGTCTATTCCGAGTCAATTTTTGCGTACAGTATGAAGCAAAGGTTGAAGTTAACTTTTTACATATGGGTATCCAATTGTTCTGTAATCATCGATTGATAAAATTATGCTTCTCCTATTGAATTAATTTGACACCTTTGTCAAAAATCAGTTAATATAGGGGTTGCAGTTGTAGCTCAGTGGTAGAGCGCTTGCCTAGCATGTGTGAAGCACTGGGTTCAATCCTCAGCACCACATAAAAATAATAAAGTTATTTTTAAAAAATCAATCAATATAAAAGTTGGGGAGGTAGCTCAGTGGTAGAGTGCTTTCCTAGCATTTGTAAGATCCTAGATTCAATACCCAACACCTCTGGGGGGAAAAACGCAATTAATCTGTATGTAGATATATTTCTGTATTCTTTGTTTTATTTCATTGACCAGTGTTCATCCTTAAGCTAATATTACTTGGCATTAATTTCTGTAGCTTTGCAAGTAAGCCTTGAAATCAGATAGTGTAAATTCTTTTTTTTTTCATATATATATTTTTTTAGTTGTTGATGGACACAATGTCTTTATTTTATTGCTTTGTATGTGGTGCTGAGGATCGAACCCAGGGCCTCACGCATGCAAGGCAAGCGCTCTACCGCTGAGCTACAATCCCAGCCCCAGATAGTGTAAATTCTTTAATTTTGTCTTTTTTAAAAAATTTGTGATTCCAAGTCCTTTGCATTTCCATAGAAATTTTAAAGTCAGCTTGTCAATTTCTACCAAAACACCACTACCAACAAAAAAAATCTTGCTGGAATTTTGCATGGGTTTGCATTGAATTAATAGACCAATTTGGAGAGAATTAATGTAGTGAGTTTCCCAATCCAGGAGCATGTCATATCTCTTCATTTAATTCTTTAATTTATCTGAGCAGTGTTTTATTGTTTGATGTATCATTCTTATATATATTCTATTTTTTAATTTAAATTTTTTTTTTAGTTGTTAATGGATCTTTATTTTTTTAAATATTTTTTTAGTTGTACATGGACACAACATCTTTATTTTATTTATTTTTATGTGGTGCTGAGGATCGAACCCAGTGCCCCATGCATATGAGGCAAGCGCTCTACCACTGAGCCACAATCCCAGCCCGGATCTTTATTTTATTCATTATTTATATGTGGTGCTGAGGATCGAACCAAATGCTTCACGCATGCTAGGCAAGCGCTCTACCACTGAGCTATAGCCTCAGCCCCCTTATATATATTTTATATAATTTTTTTCCTTCGTGGTACTGGAATTGAACCCAGGGACTCACTCATGCTAGGCAAATGGTCTACTTCTGAGCTACACCTCCAGACCTTCTTTTTTTCTTTCTAGTGCTGGGGATTGAACCCAGGGCTCTGTGCATACAAGGGAAGCACTCTACCAACTGAACTATATCTCCAGCCCCACTTCCAGATTTTTTATGTTTTTTATTTGAGACCCAATCTCATTGAGTTACTCAGGTTGGCCAGCACAGGCAAGAAAAAGGCTGGCCCTTTTTCTTTTTTTTAAATATTTATTTTTTAGTTGTAAATGGACAGAATATCTTTATTTTATTTTTATGTGGTGCTGAGGATCGAACCCAGTGCCTCACGCGTGCTAGGTGAGCACGCTACCACTGCGCCATAACCCCAGCTCCTGGCCCTTTTTCTTTTATTTGATGTTTTTGTAAATGGCTTTTGTGTGTGTGTGTGCGTGCTGGAGATTGAAACCAGGGCCTCCTGCATGCTAAACAAATGTTCTATCACCATGCTACATCCCAACTCAGCATGGCATTTTTGTTAGTATACATAAATTTATTTTTGTATACTTATCCCATATTCTGAAATTTCACTGTTTATTAGTTCTGCTAGTGTTGTTATAGATTGCTTAGGGTTTTAAAATGTATATGATCACATTGTCTGTGAACAAAAGCAGTTTTATTTTTCCTTTCCAACAGATACCCTTTATTCTTTTTCTTGCTTTATTACTGTAAGGAGCATATGCCATAGACATGCCTGGACATGCCAAGACTCACTACGTTGCTGGCCATAAGGAACAGCAGCCATTGACATGCTTAGTTATGCCTTCTTGCAGTGGATAAGGGGCTGTAAGAGGCACTAGCCATAGGCCTGCCTAGCAATGATTGGTTACAATTGATAGGGAGCACAGCTCCATGGACATGCACAAAGAATATGCCCAGTTGCAATTATGTCATCTCACTGGACATAACCATTAAACATTGACTTTCATTGGATGTAACCAAGCTCACACCACCAACTTGCAACTGTATTTAAACTGCTTGTCCTGCCACACTGGGGGCTTTTGCTCCAAGGACATCAGTGAACCTGGGCCACCTTGCTGTTCATCCCTGATGTCCTGCTGAAGAGAACCACCAGACAAAGACAACATCTGTTCTTTGGCTAAGAGAAGTCATGTGGCACAGGACATATTTTGGGGCTCATGGTTGCCCTAGGATTGTGTGAATTGCTTGTAGTGTCTAGTTGCTCTAGGATTGTGTGACTTGCCTATAGTGTTTAATTAGTGCACATTGAATGTTAGTTGGGGTGCTCCAGCACACCCAACACTTTTTGCATTAGTTGTTCATATTTGATGATTGTTGTGATTGAATATATACTTGCATTGAAAAACAATCCAAGCCGGGCATGGTGGTGTGAGCCTGTAATCCCAGAACTTTGGGAGGCTGAGACAGGAGAATCGCGAGTTCAAAGCCAGCCTCAGCAATGTGAGACGCTAAGCAACTCAGTGAGACCCTCTCTAAATAAAACACAAAATAGGGCTGGGGATGTGGCTCAGTGGTCGAGTGCCCCTGAGTTCAATCTCCAGTATCAAAAAAATAAAAGTAAAGAAAGACAGTCTGCCTCTGAGTAATTATTAATTGCGCCACTTGCTACAATTACATTTCCAGGATTTCCAGTGTAATGTTGAAGAGAAGTCTTTTGAGTTTTGAGGCAAAATTGTGCAATTCTTTTTTCTCTGAACAGTTGTGTGCTTTCGCCACTTGATTTTTTCCCCTATCACATACTTATCAATAGAGAGATCCTTTGAGGGTTTTATCTGATCTGTTGAAGTAATTCCAATGATTCCATCTGACTTTTAAAATCTGAGCTCTCCCTACCTCTCCAACTAACTATATTTGTTTTAGTTTAGTTTTTCTCCTATAAGAAGCCTCCAATTCAATAGTGTCTTGGAAAGGAGCCTTCTTTCCTAAGTTTTTGCCCAGGTGACTCTCCTCTTCTGCTTATTTAAATTCTTTCAAGGTCTAGCTTGAAGAAACCCCTCATACAGGAAGCTTTATTTCTGACCAACACCAGGATACCATTTTTTTCTTTCAGCTTCTGCTGTCTTCACTGTACACATGCCATACATTAAGCACTTTCTGTAGGTCATCATCTCATTTATGAATCACGGTTTTGGACAACATATTCCTCTGGAACAGAATTGTCCACCTCAGAAGTTTCCTGGTTTCACAAGACTCCGCCTGGGGCCAGGTTCTCATTCCTTTGCATGCTTTTGTGCAAATTAGAAAACTGTACCCCTTCCTTTGGCCTGAGGTAGCTCTGTGTCAAAGGTGAGGCTTAGTAAGTAGAGCTCAGGCTAGATTTCTACCCTCACTTGTCCCTTCTGCTGGTCACCTTCAAACCCTGCAAGGCTATAAGATTAATCCTGTCAAAAGGAAGAAATTAATAAAAGAGCAAGTAATTCTGAAATATAGGTATCATATAGAATTTTGTATTTTGTACTAGGGATTGAACCCAGGGGCACTTAGCCACTGAGTCAAGCCACATCCCCAGCCCTTTTTGTGTTTGTTTTGAGACAAGGCCTCACTAAGTGTTTTAGGGCCTAAGTTGCTAAGGTTGGCTTTGAACTTGTAATTCTCGTGCCTCAGCCTCCCTAGTCTCTGGGATTATAGGCATGCACCACCGTGCCCTGCTAAAAAGCACTGAGGCTTAGAGAGAGTTAATTATTGAAGGGAACAGCAAGGAGTGGCAGGAAATGGGATTTGTCTTAGAGGTGTCTGTCTCTAAAGTTTAAGGAGATACTGCCTTTGCTTACATCTTTCTCTGGTCCCAACATGAATCTGGCATTGTACATGTTATTAAGCATTTTTATATCTATGGGTATTTTTTTTCAGCCTGAGATCAGCCACTTCTATAATTTACTCCAAGAATTCTGCACCCTGACCCCGTCTCAGGATCTATGTCTCTAATCCTAAATCCACCCTGACTCTGCTGGAGTTTTACCAGAGTCCAAGATGGAGACAGTAGAGGAAAAGGCAAGGACCCTGGGACCAGATCAGCCTGGATCTGATTGCTACTTGGCACCTGATTTGCTGGTTGATCTTGGACATTTCACTTAGCCATATCTGTGAAATGAAATCATAATACCTCTTAAGAATGAGATACAGGTATATGAGTACTCATAAACAAGTTTCTTCTGTTCTTCCTTCTACTTTGTTGAGAGAAAGGATTGTGTTCCATATTAGGTCCACACATAAGAAAACTATAGCCTTTGTCTTCAGAAGACTTAGTGAATATATCAATCCATGACTAGAACTGCTTTTTTTCCTGTCCTGAATAAGTCTGCTCCCCTCTCTGAGTCTCTATTTCCTCATCTTTTAAATGAGGATAGTGATAAATAATCACGAGATCTATCAATCATTAAATATTTATCATGATTATGGCACTATGTTGAGTGTAATGTCGTTTATCATCACAACTATACCTATCAGGCACTATTTATTATCCCCATGTCCTAGTGCAGGACAGTGAGGCCCAGAGAGATAAAGCACTTTGCCCATGAGTCACCAACACACTAAGCAGCTAAGCCGGGATGTGTATCCTGCTCTGTGATTCTCTAGAACAGGATTTCTGAACCTATTGACATTCTGAACCAGATGGTTCGTTGTTGTAGGAGGCAGTCCTTTGCATTGTAGGATGTTTAGCAGTATCTTTGGCCCACTAGATGTCAGTAGTATCCATTTCCCAACTGTCACAACCGAAAATGTCTTCAGACATGGCCAAAAGTCCTGGGGATAGGCAAAATCACCCTAAGTTAAGAACCATTGCTCTGGGCTGAGATGTAGCTCAGCAGTAAAGTGCTTGCCTAGCATGCACGAGACCCTGAGTTTGATCCCCAGAAAGAACCACTATTCTACACTCTAGAGTCCTAGGCATTGTTTTTTATCTATGATATTATTGAACTAAGGAAAGTTCTTTCCCTTTAAGGATCAGTATGTTAATCCATTTTCATTACTATAATGAAATACCTGAGGCTAGGTACTTATAAAGAAAAGAAGGCATTTAGCTTACAGTTTTGAAGATGAACTTCAAAAGAGCATGGCCCTAGCTCTGGAGAGGCTCCTTGAGCTGCATCATCCCATGGAATGGCACAACAATAGTGGGAGAGTATGTAGAAGCAAGAGATCACGTCACAAAACAGGAAGCCAGAGAGGCTGGGGAGTGGCCAGAGATTTTTTTTAATAACTGCACTTTCACAAGGACTAACCCAGGAATCCCATGAAAACTACCTTCTTTAGGCAGCGACCCCTAATGACCCAAACACTTCTCACTAGGCCTCATCTCTTAAAAGTCCCACCATCTTAACTGCCACACTGAGGAAAAAGCTCCCAATACATGAACCCTTGGGAGACACAATCAAATCATATCCAAACCATAATAGTCAGCAAAGAAAAACAAATAAAGACATCTTTTCTACACTATAGAGAACACTATGTCATATATGTTACATCCTATTTCTACATACAAAGTGTTGTCTTATGCATTATTTTGTCTGATTTTCCTAGGTCACATGACTGGAAAGGTCACACAGATGGAAGAGTCTAGCACAGTACCTGACACTTAAGTCAAATTTTGGTCATTTAATTGGCTATCTGAAACAATGGAAGCTCAACAGGTTAAGTGTCTATTCCAAGATTACCCACGTTGTAAGTGGGTATGGTCATTTGTTATATTAATTACCCTGTCAATTATTATTCTCAACTCTTACTGTAATCCTGAGAAGAGTTTTTGTTCACTGAAAGGACCAAGACAAATAGGAAGACTCTTAGAATCTTTGTTTCATAGAGTTGAAAGTTTCCTTTAGGTCATCTAGTTCACTCCACTCTATGGTTGCTGACCCTGTGTTAGGGTTGTCAGATAAAACACAGATGAACAGTTACAGTTGAATTTCAGATAAACTGTGAACCCTCTTAAAATATAAGTATGTCCCATGCAACTGATACTAAGACCAGGTCTCTTGTGGTCATGGGACTCCCTCTGGAGAATGATGAACAGGGCTCAACTGGTCATGTAATCAGAGGAGAGCAGTCACATTCTAAGGGATTAAGAGGAAGTTCCTCTGACTGGAGTTTCTCATCTGAGGATGGTCTACCCTTCCTGAGTGGATTTGAGTCTTTTAAGGGCAATCTGGCAGGTACAGGGAGATTCAGAAAGATATGTGAATGATCTGGACAGAGCAGTCAGTCAACAAATGCATTTTATTTTTGTTTTTTTAAAAAAATATTTCTTTATTTACTTTTTAGTTTTAGGTGGACAGAATATCTTTGTTTTTATGTGGTGCTGAGGATCGAACCCAGTGCCTCACGCGTGCTAGGCGAGCATGCTACCACTGCGCCACAATCCCAGCCCCAACAAATGCATTTTGAATACCTACTACGGGCCAGGCATTTGCTATGCTCAAAGAATACAACAGAGATAAAGCACACAGCCCTGTGAAGGCAAGGAAGAGAATTTCTACCTGTGCAATGGGAGGAGGCAGTAAAAGAACCTGCAGGCACTTTGGAGTTGAGACATAGTAGAACAGAAAGGCAATGTGCTTAGATATGATCTTTAGAACATCACTCAACTTGCAATGTGAAAGATGAATTGGGAGAGGGAGTTGGAGCCAAGGAAATGAACTGGAAGATTAATAAATCCTCACATCTCCTTTAGTACCCCCATCTTAGCCCTCTTCTGTGGTTTCTACCATTTTTGTTAGGGTAGAGATTTGGCTGCTCTAACAGAAACCCAATTAAACACAAAATCTCAAAGACTGAGGCAGGAAGCAGCAGGATAAAACAAAGGGGAGACCTCTGAGAAATGTTCAGGTTTTGCTGAGTGGAGACAACTACTTGTCCCCACCCTCTCAATATTTGTTCTCCCCTTTTGTATTAATGGAACCCCTAATTTTCACCTGGATACATGGCTACCCAGAATAAAAAATTTATATCTCTGTGATCTGGGTGTGGCTGTGACTATGTTCTGAAGGGTAGGTCATATCTATTAATCTTAAAGGAACATCGCTAAGGTGGTTAGCCATTTTCGACCATGCAGATGATGGCAATATGCTAGGGATGGCGGGACATGTAGCCTGGGATTCTGATGAATTCATAGCAGAGTGAGGGTCTGGCTTTCACATGGAAGGGAAATAACCTTTTTTGAGATTGTGTTTCCTTTGGATTGCTGTTATGCAATGAAATCTCTATTCTATTACAAAGTGGTAGAAGCCACAGGTGAAAGCTAAAATGTGAGGACTAAAGGACATGTGGAGAGGAGAAGTTGTTCTCTAAAGTGTTTTGGAATGCCAAAGGCAGTGTTTCTTTCTTAAACTGTGGTCTTTGGACAACCTGCAATGTAATTACTCCATTAAGGCCCAGGAATGTATGCAAGCAAGTGATTTGTAGAGATTCGGGTTGGCCCTGCTGGAGCTGGGAGAGCAGGTTTCATGTCTGCTCACCCCCACAGATGTTTGCATGGTGGCCTGTCTTCCAAGCAGCCCCCAGAGGAGCCTGCTTCTCCTACCAGTAGTTCAGTGGCTACCTCTGCATTAAAGTTTATTTCTGGCCTTCAGATTTGAGGCTGTAAGAAAGGTCTTCCCACATGTACAGAAGACCAGTTTTGTCATACTGAGTCAAGTCACTGTCATTTCTTACTTAAAACACAAGGCTCTGCATGGACTTGCCCCTGCCTACCTTTCCAGCCCTTCTGCTTATCACTTGGCCCCAGGAAGCACTGACTCCAACATATTGAGCATCTTCCTTCCTTAGAACTTTGCCCAAGCTACTGTATCTGCCTAAGACCTCTCTTTTTCCCTTTATTCATTCTTATTTGCATTTCAGCTCTCAGTTGTTTTTTTTTTAAAATATTTTTTTAGTTGTAGATGGACGCAATATCTTTATTTTATTTATTTATTTTTATGTGGTGCTGAGGATTGAACCCAGTGACTCAAGCATGCAAGGCAAGCGCTCTACCACTGAGCTACAGCCCCAGCCCTCAGCTCTCAGTTTTAATGTCATTCCTCAGGGAAGTTTTCTCTGAAGTGCAGAATAGGTCCAGTGCCACTTTAATACATGCACATGGCTCCCTGTTCTTCCTGGAGCTTATCATAATTGTAATTATAAAATAATTGGTGTAATTATTTACTTAGTGTTTGTCTTTCCACTATTCTTTAAGCACCATGGCAGCTGGGAACATGTTTATTTTGTTCACTGATATATGCTTAGAACCTAGCAAGAAACTGTAACATACACAGTGCTCAAGAATTATGTTGATAAGTCGGGCATTATGGCACACACCTGTAATCCCAGTGGTTCAGGAGGCTAAGGCAGGAGGATTGCAAGTTCAAAGCTTGCCTCAGCAACTTAGCAAGGACCCAAGTAACTTAGAGAGACCCTGTCTCAAAGGGGAGGGGACTGGGGATGTATCTCAAGTATATAGCACCCCTGGGTTAAATCCCTGGTAACAAAAAAGAAAGAAAGAAAAAGAAAAAGAAACTTGTTGATAAATGAATGTCTCTTCCAGCCCTGAGGGTCCAGGGAGTACCCACTTGATCTATAATAATCTCCCCTCATCCATGGTTTTACTTTCCACAATTTCAATTACTCGTGGTCAACTGTAGTCTGAAAATATTAATGGAAATTTCCATAAATAAGCAATTCATGAGTTTTAAATTGTCATTCTGAGTCAGGATGAAATCTCGAGACATCCTAGTCATCCAGCCCAGAATGTGACTTAACCTTTTGTCCACCACATCCATGCCACATGTGCTACTTGCCCCCTGGAGGAAGGGAGGGGGAGAGAGAGAGAGAGAACGCATTGACCTAACTTTTAGTATAGTATATTTTAATGAATGTTCTATTTTATTATTGGTTATTTTTGTTCATCTCTTATTGTGCATACTTCATAATTAAACTTTATCATAGGTTTGTATAGGAGAAAACATGCTATAAATAGGTTTTGGAATTATCCTTGGTTTCAGGCATCCATTAGCAATCTCGGAACATAATCTCCAATAAGGGAGAACTCTAAACTAATGGCAGATTGCAAAGATATCAGTAAAAGACTTAAGCAAGTAATTAAAATGTTGATTAATAATAGAGGTTTAGGGCTGGGATTGTGGCTCAGCGGTAGAGCGCTTGCCTTGCATGCGTGAGACCCTGGGTTCGATCCTCAGCACCACATACAGAGCAATAAAATAAAGACATTGTGTCCATCTACAAAAAAACTTTAAAAAAAATAATAGAGGCTTAACAAATAGGTTTATTAGGTTATAACTTAGGACTTAATAGTTTACTAAGTAGTTTACAAAGTTACTAAGTAGTTACTAACTAGTTTACTGAGTGCTAAGATAGAACTAATAAATGAAGTATTTGGCTTTTAAACAAGGCATTAGGAGATAATTAAGGTATTAGTAGATAATCAAATATTAACTACTCAAGTGTTAACTGATAACCAAGGGATTAATTTAAAACCAAGATGTTAGCAGATGCTAGTTAACCATTGACTAAGGTGACAATTGATAAGAACTCAGAGTTACAGTTTTTAGGGGTTTCTAGCATATGTTAGGAGAAACGTGCAAGTAGCAAAAAGCTGGAAAAGTCTACAGGAATGACTGGAAATAAGAATCTTCAGCTGGACTCCAAGTTTCTAGGGAAGTGGTTTGCTTATCAGTGGTTTCCAGATAGGCTCCTGTCAGAGACAGGTATGATGCTGGTGCTCAAAATGCTTACCACATAATTCAGTTTACTCTGCTAGGGCCAGGTACTGCGCAGAAAGGAGGGTAGTTGCTTCAACACTGAAATCAGAGAGTGACGATTGAATGAGTGAGTAAATGAGAAAGTCAGCAAGTAAATGGTGTATGAAAGCAAAGCTTAGGGATGCAAAGGCTGGGTGGAAAGGGAAGCAGGTGTGTCAGGCCAAGGTGATGAGTTTAGTTCTTCACTATTGAATGGAGGTGTCTTTGTAGATGCCCAGTAGACAGGTGGATATGGATTCAGCATAGATATAACACCTGGGTGTTATCAGAGCATAGATGGTGGTCAAAAGCATGAGTCAAAAATGAGGTGGCTGCAGCAGAAGAACACATTAAGAAAACAACTAGCCTAGAAACTCAAGAAAGACCAACAGAGAAGGAAGAGACATCAATGCACACTAAGAAGAAAGGAGAACTCAGACATAAGGTGAAATTAAGAGAAGATAGTGGCAGAAAAGCCTAGAGAAAAGAATGTCAAAGAAAAGAGCACTGTCAGAAATGTCCAGTGTGGCTATGAGTTTAAGTAGAATAGCAGAGAGATATTCACAATAGGGAGCTAAGAGATGGCTTTGGTGAATGGAGTGAAATAAGGCATAAATATAGACGGTGGAGAGAGTGAGTAAAGATGAAGGAAGGTAGCTCGGGTATGTGGTTCCGAGATACCCATCATGAAAATTTCTGTGACAGCTGGTTTCATTGTGCGTGTGTTTGTGCACATAAGCATGTGCAGAACTGGAGCTTGGAGCAGGGTGTATGAGGGCAGGCTGGAGGTCACCATGGCAAGGCTTGTGGTGGACTTTGAGAAGGGCCATTAAGGGAGACCATGAGAACTGTACAGTTGATCCTTTGGTTGTCCAGTGGGAGAATGAAGCACAGTAGAGATGGAACAATGTGCTGTGAGTCAGGGGCACAGCTGGGACTTAAATCTCAATCTCCAGACTTTGAGAAGTCTGCTTGAAAGGTGAATTATTGATCAGTGACTTTGCCCTTCACCCTAGTATTTAGCTGCCTCTTTTTATATTTATGTAAAAGTGAAGTATATATTTTATATACAAAATTCAGACATAAAGAAAATGACTCCTATTATCTCACCCTACCACCCTCATAGCCAACCACTAGTTTAGTCTATATTCTTCCCTCTCACTTGACAATTAATAAAAATATTATAATTGTTCATATTGTTTTTGTATATATGTGTTCATTCTGTTTTACAACTTGCCCTTTTTTCACTTTTGGACAACTTTCTATGGTAGCGTATATAGATCTAACTCATTCCTTTTTTTTTTTTTTGGTACTGGGTCTTGAACTCAGGGGTACTCAACCACTGAGCCACATCCCCAGCCTTATTTTGTGTTTTACTTAGAGACAGGGTCTCTGGATAAAAGTTGAGTTGCTTAGCGCCTTGCTTTTGTTGAGGTTGGCTTTGATCTCGCAATACTCCTGCCTCAGCCTCCTGAGCCACTGAGATTACAGGTGTGTATCACGGTGCCCAGCTCTAACTCATTCATTTTAACATTTGTATTAGTTTACATTTAGATTTGTACCATTACCAGATCCATTTTGATAAACATATGGGTTATATCCAAAATTTCACTCGTATGAATGGTATACATATATATTATTGTTAATATGTACATTTACATAATTTGGGAGTCTTTTAGAAGAGGAAATGATGAATCAAAGGACATGAAGAAGCCGGGTGCGGTGGCACAAGCCTGTAATCCCAGCACTTAGGTAGGCTGAGACAGGAGAATCGTGAGTTCAAAGCCAGCCTCAGCAACAGTGAGGGGCTAAGCAACTCAGTGAGACCCTGTCTCTACATAAAACACAAAAATAGGGCTGGGGATGTGGCTCAGTGGTCGAGTGCCCCTGAGTTCAATCTCCAGTGCCAAAAAAAAAAAAAAAAAGGATATGAAGATTTTTGAGCTGAGGCTATAGCTCAGTTGGTAGAGTGCTTGCCTAGCATGCACAAGGCCCTAGGTTCAATCTTCAGCGCCACCAAATAAATAAATAAATAAAAGAAGGATATGAAGAATTTGTTTTAAAATATATTACTAGTCAGATGCAGTGGTGTACACCTATAATCCCAGCTACTTGGAAGGCTGAGGGCAGCGTGAGCAACTTAGTGAAACTCTGTCTCCAAATAAAAAATAAAAAGGGCTAGTGGGGATGTAGCTCAATGATAAAGCACTTCTGGGTTTAATCCTCAGTATCAAGGGGGTAAAGTAAAAGATCATCACCAAAATAACCTTGTCCATTTTATTGTCCTATCAACAGTTTATATGAGGGCTGGGATTGTAGCTCAGCGGTAGAGCGCTTGCCTCGCATGCGTGAAGCCTTGGGTTCGATCCTCAGCACCACATACAAAGCAATAAAATACATTGTGTCCATCTACAACTAAAAAAAAAAATTAAAAAAAAAAACAAAAAAAACCAGTTTATATGAATGCCCATTTCCCCACATCCTTACCAATGAGTATTATCATTTCAAAAATCTTTCCAACCTATGAGTCTGAATATCTTTTCATGTCCTGAATTGTATTCTTCTGTGAATTACCTATTTATATCTTTTGCTTCTGTTGTCATTGTTGTATACTTTTGGTCTATAAATTTTTACTGGGCAATAATTATTGGCTTGATTAAATAGAAAAAAAAAGGTCTCCAGGGCTGAGGTTGTAGCTCAGTGATAGAGCACTTGCCTAGTGTGTGTGAGGCAGTGGGTTTGATTCTCAGCACCGCATATCAATAAATAAAGATCCATTGACAACTAAAAAATATTAAAAAAAAAAAAAAAGGTCTGGAAGTCTTTGTACCAAATTGCTGACAGTGTTTGTTTCCAGGGAGTGAGAGTATAGAAAAATGAGGGGGAACATTTTAACTTTTATTTTATATGATTCTTTTTTTTTTTGGTACCAGGGATTGAACTCAGGGGCACTTGACCACTGAGCCACATCCCCAGCCCTATTTTGTGTTTTATGTAGAGACAGGGTCTCACTGAGTTGCTTAGCGCCTCGCTGTTGCTGAGGCTGGCTTTGAACTCGCAATTCTCCTGTCTCAGCCTCCCTAA
>PVHX01014544.1:0-50033 GCA_004024805.1 Geosciurus inauris | reverse complement strand
AATTCCTGGTATCAAAAAAAAAAAAAAAAACTGCTAAGAAGAAAGGAAGCAAGGAAAGAAAGGAGGAGGAAAGGAAATGACAAGTCCAAAATGGTGGTTAGCAATGAAAAGGGATTTTGAACATTTCACATATGCAGACTGTACTTACATGAAGCCAGAATGGGTAATCTGAGTTATTTGTTTGGTTTTGATTTTTATCTCCCCTTCTCAATTGTTCTAAATACTTATCTATGAGTTGGACAGATTAAGGCTTAGTCAAAATTTAGAGCATATTGTGCTTGAAAAATACCCAAATAAATAAATCTAGGAGTTTATATTATGCTAGCAATTTTCTATAGTGGTGACTGAACTCTAATGAGCCTACATTCCTTTCACATCATCTCTGTTGTGAGACAGCTGGCCTGGGTTAGAGGGCACAGACTGGCAAGAAGACAGAGTGAAAATTACTGGCTCATTTGGGGGAATTCTAGTTTATTTGCTTCAAAGAAAGCAGTCACCATACTATTAAGCATACGTGTGGCTATTAATCACCTCTCCTAGTGAACACCTAATGTGTTTTGTCTCTGCATATATCTATACATAAAATTAAGTAAGTTTAAGGCTAGCAACATATTTAAAGCTAGTTTTTTCTTCACAAAAAAACTTGGTAAACAAGCTGTACAAGACATCACAAAAAATTTTAACCAAACATAATATCTGGCAAAATATGAGCAAGGATAAAACTTCTGTGTGATCAAAGTCTTTCTAAGAAAAATTGCTTCAGTGAGATCGTGATTCAATGTTTGACATTCTCTATTGTTTTCTATTAAAAGGCTTTTAGCAGTTCTCAGCAGAAAATCAAACCAGTTCCCGCACCAATATTTATTACTTAAATGGCACAGTGAGGGTTATACAAAATCAAAGTTATCTTTAAATAGAAAATCTGTCTATGTAACATTCCTGTGAATGTCGGGGGGAGGATCAAAATTTCAGAGGATGTACAGGCCTTGAAAACATATGACATGTCCAGTGTGGTGGTGCATGCCTATAATCTCAGTGGCTCAGGAGGCTGAGGCAGGAGGATCACAAGTTCAAGGCCGCCTCAGCAGCATAGTGATTCCCTGAGGAACTCAGTGACACCCTGTGTCAAATAAAATATAAAAAGCACTGAGGATGTGTCTCAGTGGTTAAGTGTCCCTGGGTCCATCCGTGGTACCAAAATAAGAAAACAAAACATGATGTATCTCAAGCTGATAGCTACAGTTATGTTGAAAGGGTAAATAATAAATAAATCATCAGAATACAATTTCTTAAAAATAAGCACCAGCTAAAAATACTTAGCAGAAAAGAAATATCCCAAAATATTATAATCGGGTTCCTTAATCTTTCTAACAAAGTTATAAAGCAGGGAAAGTATTTCTCCAAAATAATTTGGCATCCTTGTTTTAAAAATAAAGTTAGTATAACACAATAGATAGAGACCAATGCAGAAAACAACATAGACAAACTATTTGTGATATGTCATAGATTATTACTTTGTGAGACAAAATAGTCATAAAAATAGTCACAAAATAGTCATAAAAGGGGCTTGGGTGAGCATATTATGGTTTACTATATAATCTTGTCACAATCATAGAAAATAGGTGATGCTATTTTTTATATTTTATTCTGTTTATTTATTTATTTATTTTTGCTACTGGGGATTTAATCCATTTTCCAGTTGAACACCATCACCAGCCCTTTTTTATTTTGAGACAGGGTCTTGCTAAGTTTCTTAGGGCCTCGCTAAATTGCTGAGGCTGACTTTGAACTTGTGATTCCCCTTCCTTAGCCTCCCAAGTCACTGGGATTACAGGTGTACATCACCACACCCAGCTATGTGATGCTATTTTTAAGTCTTCAAATATAGGAAGTATATGGAGGGTCATGGGGTTGGTACCAACAAACAGAGTAAGTTGCAGTAATTGAAAATTGTATATATGGTTTCTATTGAAAATTAATTGTATCTTTTCAATGAAAGGTCAGGCCACAGATATCCTAAACCAGTATTTGTAGGTGGGGACAGTTTGTCCTATCTTCCCCTCTTTGGGGACATTTGGTAATGCTGGAGACATTTTTGAATGTCAAGTGTTAGTGGGAGGTATGCAATAAGCATGCTACAGAACAGAGGCCAGGAATGCTGTTTGATGTCCTACAATGCACTGGAAAGCTCCCTCACAAGAAAGGATTATCTAACTTCAAATGACAACAGTGCTGAAGTAGAGAAACTGGCCTAAGTGAATATATTAAGACCTCACAACAACCTTAGCTTAACACAGACTGAAAATTACCATAAAGAATATCATCCCAGATGTCACGTCCAAGCTTCTTTTAACATATTAAAAGGTGCTTTGCCTATAAATTGACTTTCCTTTTAATTTATGGGTTTTCCTGGAAAGCATTATAATAAAATTATTTGGTATTCATCTAGTACAGCATTATCCTCCACAGAAGGTAATAAAATGTGAGTGTTCAGAGGAATTGTGTGTAAATGCCTACAGGTATAAGATAGAGATGAGTGGTTAAAGGGAAAAAATCATTCCTGTGGAATACTACTTATTTGCACTGAAAGAATGAGATGTGAATCATAGAAAAATGTGATCTTTGTTCATTTAGTCAAAAACAACACATGCACCTAGATTCTCTGATTGCAGTATTTAGAAGCTTTCCTGTGTAACTTAGGAGTCATCCTTCCATAGGGAAATTTCTGAGGAAAGCCATAGCCATAAATTCTGGAACACACCAGACTTGCCTGAATTTTTTGTGCAAACTGTGACATTGTGAATACAGAAGCTTCTGAGGGCCAAGATTATTGACACCAAAAAATACCTTCTGGATTCTAGATATGTTAGACTGTTAAGAGGCTGGCAGATGCTGTTGAAGAGGGCAGTACCACAAGCCTAATCCAAATTACAATTAGCTGAAAAAGAGTGGTTCAGGAGAAGGGACAAAAAGGAAGAGAGGACATTAAATCAGTGATAGCACAAAAGAATGGAAGTGCGTCTTTAAATCCCAAAGATACAGCTCTTTCCTAAGCAGGTAGTCTCCAATAAAAAAGCAATCAAAAGGCCAGGTACAGTGGTGCACACTTGTAACCCCAACACTTTGGGAGGCTGAGACAGGAGAATCGCGAGTTCAAAGCCAGCCTCAGCAACAGTGAGGCACTAAGCAACTCAGTGAGACCCTGTCTCTACATAAAACACAAAATAGGGCTGGGGATGTGGCTCAGTGGTCAAGTACCCCTGAGTTCAATCCCCTGTACCAAAAAAAAAAAAAAAAAGCAATCAAAAGGCTAGAGTGCCCCAATTGCTGTTCCTTCACTAAAAGAAATATCTTAGTAATATTCACTACTTACTGCTTCAAAGAGAAAGGAATCTGTCAGGAGCCCAGGAGAAGCTTGAGGAGACTCTTGTTTCTCCCACGAAAGAGCTAAATCAAGAAAATTTGGTGCTTAAGGAGGACCGCTACCATGTGTTCTCTTTCAACATAGAAAAAGGGGAAAAAAAAGCAGAGGTCTCTCCTTGAGCTTTAACCATTAGAACACCCTTGGGGTGTATGACTGGTAGGGTGGGAAGGAGAATTCTATTCAAAAGCAATTTCCAGAACCACTTACTGCATTAATTATAGGTCTTTCTACACAAGTTCAGCTCTTTAAGAAAAAAGTTCTTTAGCTCTTACGCATGTAAACTGAATTAATCTCTTGAGGGGGAAAAATACCCAAAAACCTAACTAGCTTAAATTCCTCAGGTGAGACTACTAAAGTAGGACTGAAAGTTATTTCTTTTTACCCTTCTTTCTTGATGGGTAATTAGAGAAAGTTTAATAATCAGCAAAACAGAGGGTGTTTAAATGCCAAGCATACTTGAGAAAAAATAATCCCAACTAACATGTGTAGAGCTTTTACTTTCACAAAGCACTTCCTCACTGGAGTCCTCTTAGACCAACTGTATAAAGCCAGGATTTTCAGATTAAGCTCTTCTTTGACCCTTAGTTTCTGCCCTACTTTGCTACTGTGGTTGTGCAAAGAGTCAAATTGGGTGTTAAATATAAGACCAACTTGCAGATAGCAATTCAGCATGAAAGTGCTTCAAAAGGGAACACTTGGAAATGATTTGAATGTTGTGCCTGAGTAAAGATGAATAATGCACACACACGTTTCCCAGCAATGACACAGAAATCTTTACACAGGACATCTGTTTCTGCACTTAATAGATCAGTTGATTGTCATTTTCACCACATGCATGTTGTATCAACTATTGTTAAGGGGAATTTCTTCCATCAGCTAAAGCTGCATTCTAATCTTCAAGTCATCTCTAAACATTAGTATTCTTAAAACTCTGTGTTATAAAATATAACACCATTTTCAAAGAACAGCGGGATGTTTTTACTGCTTCATACATAACTCAATTCAATTGCAAACATGGAATTAATAAAAAGAAAATACAATCAATTAGTTAAATGTTACCTGATGCATTACCAAACTAGATTTACTATAGGCCAAAGTAATTATCAAGTCCCAGCTATGCCAGTGCTTGGAGACATATCTACACTAAAAAGAAAGGGCACTAGTATTACATTTCCGTAATTTACATATTTAAATTGGAGTCATAACCCTGGGGTTTGGGATAAGACTCCAGAGTCATGGAAGTCCTGACAAAGAGTATGAGATGGAAATTAGTTTGATAGTTTTCTGTTTAGAAAAGTTTAAGACACAATTAAGAGCATGCCAGATCTCCAAGAAGGAAGATACAGCAGGAGTATAACTGAAAGACTTCCCTGTGCTAACAGACTAGCAAACTTCCTTGAAAATTACACAGAGATCAATAAAATTTTCCCTTCCTTTCCTTCACATTATTATGAAAAGAAACAGCAGAACTACCTGGTATACTATTTGTTCAAATTTATAATTTTTTCTTTTTAAATTTATTTTTTAAACTTTTTAGTTGTTGACGGACCTTATTCATTTATTTACATGTGGTGCTGAGAATTGAACCTAATTGCTAGGCAAGCACTCTACCACTGAGCCACAACTCCAGCCCTAATTTATTTTTTGTTTTTATTTTGAGACAAACTCTTGCTCAGTTGTTTAGAGCCTTGCTAAATTGCCAAAGCTGGCCTCTCTTGTTGTCCTCCTGCCTTGGGCTCCTGAGTTGCTGGGATTACAGGCATGTGCCCCACATCCAGCCATCTCTTAACTTAAATGTATTTTAACTAATAACATAAAAACAATTATTTACCACATGATTTTTTTTGTTGTTTTTGTTGTTACTGGGGATTGAACCCAGGCATTTAACCATTGAGCTACATCCCCAGCCCGTTTGTAAAATTTTATTCTGAGACAGGGTCTCACTAAATTGCTTAGGGCCTCACAAATTTGCTGAGGCTGGTCTTGAACTTGCAATCCTCCTGTCTCAGCCTCCCAAGTTGCTGGGATTTCAGGCATTTGCCACTACATTCAGCCCCCATGATGTTTTGATACATGTATACATTACATGATTTTAAATTAGGTTAAACATATCTATCGCCACAAGCATTTATTATTTTTATATCATAAATATTAAAAATCCTTTCTTCCAGTTTTTTAAAATGTACAGACCACTATTGTTATTTTGCTCCATTCTAACTGTAACTTTGTTCCCATGGATCATTCTGTCCCCAACCCTATCTCCCCTCTACTCTCCTCATCCTCTCAGAACCATCATTCCACTCTCAGCTTCTATGAGATCATCATTTTTTGGATTCCACATCAGCAAGATTATATGGTAACTTGTCTTTTTGTGCCATCTCCTCTTTCTTAATGTATTTAAGAGCAGGAAGAAGACCACACAAGGAGAATGTGGAGAATTAGTAGTCTGTGTAGATTACAAACAATTTAAGGTCAGATCTCAGGTAACTTTTGTTTTGGACACTTGCATTTTAAGCAAAAGACAGGCATAATACACCATTAGTTAAGAAGCCTTCCTAATGAGGGTTTTGTGAGATATTCTTTGTAACCATCCACAGGCCTCTGAGTACTCTAAACATTTAGCAAATGTTGTTATTTGAATGCCTGAACAACCAAGTCTAAATGTTTAGCTCTCCCCCAATTCTACAGCTGGTAACTTTGCATGAAACACATATTTGTTGAATCACTATTTTCCAGGCACTAGCCTGGACACAAGGAATACAGCAGTAAACAATACACTCAATGGCCCTATCTTTACAAGGCATGCAATCAAGTTCACTAATTCTCAAACTTTGGTTGCATGGGAGAGTCACCTGGGGGATTTAAAATACCAATGTCTGGGCCCCATTTGAGACTATATACATAAGAATCTGTGAGAGTAGAGACTAGCTATCATTATTTTTTAAAAATCTCCCTAGCTGATGCTAATATGCAGTCAGAGTTGAGATCTGCTGGTCTAGCTGATCATTTTTACTGAATCACTTGGAAAATACTCCCATAGTCATACATGATATAGGTTGTTTGTTTAATATTAGAAGTTCTGGGACAGTTTTTTGCTTCTATTTAACTAGACTGTTAAAGTGATCACACCAATATGCCATACACCTTGAAAATACAAATGTCAACATGAAGTCACAATGCAAGTACTCAGCACAATGCTGCATGCAGGCAGACACATATTCCACATGCTTTTGTATCTGTCAATTGATACTATGTTTTTGTTATGGTAATACATCTTTTGAGCAGTTTACAACAAGTACATGTAATAAACTCTGATGATGATTGGTTTCTATAGAAGCAACTTCCAGAATGGCTGACCTCCCGACAAGTCTATTTGGTAGGAAGAAACTAACATGCCTTGATTTCCAAACAAGTGCGTTACAAATTCAACATTAATTGCCATGTTTAGAATGCATTCCTAAAGTGAGAGGAGTTCAACATCAAGGTAGAAAAAATGCATATGTTATTCAGAACTTATTTAGGGTACAATTCATGAAAGAAACCCTGGACATTCTTAAATATGTTCCCCGAAACACTTTAGTTGAACAGCTATCTGAACAATAATCTTCCTAAATCAGGAGTGTCATCATTTGAACAAACTCACTTACTGATTAAAGGCAAAAGGAAAGTATATTTGATCTTCTTCAGGATTACTAGAATACATCTTTTAAACCAAATGTACCTAGTATACTCACACCAAAATCGAAGTGTTTAACTTTCTAAGACATGCATCCTTAAACTGAAAATAGAGACATCCTTAAACTGGAAATATTCCTTCTGAAGGGGAAGGAATATTTTTGGGTATGTTCTTACCTACATTCTAACATAGATAATAAGTATACATTTTAAAAATCATGCAAAATATCAAACAGAGTCAATCATGGTGTTGATTCAGTCAAAATAATTTTTATAGAGATATGAAGGAGCATTCTGGAATACAGATAAGGGGTGATAGTTGTCTAAATGATATCAATCAGAAAATTTAGGGTTGTATCACAGAATAGTGGTTCAATGACATTAACATCCATGCTTTTAAAAGCCTTTTTGTGTGTGTGAAGTTAGCCTCACCCACAGATTTTCAACACCAGATGCACATTTAACTATTCTTGGGAGGTTGTGCATACCAGTGGTTGGTTTTTGCCCCTAGAAATTCTGATTTAATAGGTTTCCAAGGGAGAACAAGACAGAGTATTAGTAGGCAAGTCATCCACATTGATGCCCATACTGATGTCAAGGAACCAAAGAACTCCAATTTGTGGACATGAGTACTAATGGTGGTGAGTGCTTGACATGCCAGCTGCAACTGGGAGGGTACAGGCTTGAATGCAATTTCCAGAGTTAGAAAATGAGGACAAAATGACTTCTAAGTTCCCTTCCACTGATAAAATAAACTATGGTTATGACTGTAGGATTCTAGGATACCTGAAAAAATATAACATGTTAACGAAGAGAAAAGAAATGGTTGTTGGATAGGGAAATAGAATGTCTAATATCAAATAATACTGTATGCTTATTTAAATAAGGAGGGCTAGAGTCAGCTTCTGAAGATAAAAACTATGTTGGAGAACAAAGGCAGAAATAGTCTATAAGTACATGAGTGGTGACATTCTGAGACTCAAAAGGGGCACAAGGGACCAACAGGAAGCTGTTATGTAAAAAAAGAAATTTGATCTAATGGTCCACAAATGGTCAGAAAGACCCACACAACAGCACTCTGGGCACATGATTGTTCATCACAAGAAAGAAATGTGAAATGATCCAGACACTGTGGAAAACATTTTAGTAGTTCCTCAAAATTTTAAATGTTGAGTTCCCATATGACCCAGCAATTCCATCCTGAGTTATATACCCCCAATAATTGAAATATATGTTTACTCAAATATTTATACACTAATGTTCACAATAACATTTTTTAAAAATTTCTCAAAAAATTTTTGTTGCTGTTGATAGACCTTTATTTTATTTATTTATTTATTTATTTATTTATTTATTTATTTATTTATATGTGGTGCTGAGAATCAAACCCAGTGCCTCATACATGCTAGGCAACTGCTGTACCACTGAGCCACAACCCCAGCCCCATAATAACATTTTTATAATACCCAAAAGGTAGAAACATCCAAAAGCCAATCAACTGATAAATGGGTTACCAAAATGTGGCATATCCATACAACAGAATATTATAGAGCCATAAAATGAACTGCTAATAATTCCCACTACAATATGGAAGAACTTTGAAAATATTATGCTAAGTCAAAGAAGCCAGTCTTAAAAGACCACATGTTATATGATTCCATTCATATGAAATATCCCATAGAGAAAAATTCATGGGGACAGAAAGTATATTAGTGTTTGTCAGGGGCTAGAAGAAGGGGCAATGAAGAGTGACTGTTTAGGTGGGAGTTGTGGTCAGTGATAGAGTCTTTGTCTAGCACGTGTGAGGCACTGGGTTTGATCCTCAGCACCACATTAAATAAATAAATAGATAGATAGATAAATAAATAAATAAACAAATAGTGTCCATCTACAACTAAAAAAAGGGTTACTATTTAATGGGTATGGAATTTTCTCTAGTAGTGATGAAATTGTTCTAGAATTGCCTGTGCTGATAGATATGCAACTCTGTGAATAGATCAAAATCCATTAAATTGTATACTTTGAATGGGTGCAGTTTATTGTTTGTGAATTACATATCAATAAAGCTGTTAAACCGGGCATGGTAGCGCACACCCATAATTTCAGCAACTCAGGAGACTGAGGCAGGAGAATCCCAAGTTTGAGGCCAGCCTCAATGAGTTAAAGGCCAGCCTAAGCAAGGCCCCAAATAACTTAATGACATCTTATCTCAAAACTTAAAAAAAAAATTAAAGATCTGGGGATGTGGCTCAGTGGTAAAGCCCTCTGGGTTCAATCTCCCATACCAAAAATAAATCAATTTGAAAAATAAAGCTCTTAAAAAAGAAAGTCTATCCCCAGCTCCAGACCTTGTCCCAGCTGAAGCTATAGCCTCAACCTCAATCACAGAATGTTAATATTGAATAGTGTAGGTAGATTGTGGTAATTCAACGTTCTTGTGACAGTGACAGGATAAGGAAGATTCATATGACCTAATTTTGGCCAATGAGATGTAAGGGGAAAGCTTCTTGGAATAAGAACTTTTTTTAGCATTTAATGGGCTGGCATAAACAAACATTTCTTTTTCCTGTCCCATCCTGCATTGTAGTAGGAGGATGTCATGCCTGGAGCTGTCGTGGTCATATTAATATTACGTGGGAAAAATTATTCCAAATACTGTGGAAGGAACAGCAGGGAATAAAATGATGTCTTTAATCCACAGAAGTGACTAATCTTCCCTCGGAGTTCCTATATGAGATAACAAATCTCTTTATTATTTCAGCCATTTAAGTTGGATTTTTTTCAATTTGTAATCAAGAGCGTCCTAAGTAATAAAATTTATTTATTTACATTCCATCTTATTTTTAAATGACTTGAAATGACTAAATAATTGTTTAAAATTAAGAATTAGAAAAATCCTTATGAGGTCATATTACCATGGCCATCAACTCTATTTGACCACCAATTCTCATATCTCATTATCAGAGAAATAATTATTTAAACCATTAGTATACTTCTAGAGTGGGAATATGTAATTTTCTTAGTCTCTCTCTCCGTCACTTTTCAGTGTTTAATAGGTTTCCCATAAAATTCTTCCTTGTATGTAACTTGATGTGAAAAGCCTTAACATGATACAGAAACATACAAAACCATGGTCAATATGAAGTTTATGCACTACAAATATTTAGAATCTATAAGTTAAGAAGTGGCATAATAATAAGGTTGAGTAGATTTGGCACAGATGCTTAAGGTTAGATGATAATTCAATAAGATGGAATAACTGGCAATCTTTTGTCTGTGAAATCACAACAAATGTTTAATGAAAAAATCTAAATCATGCTAAGTTCCAGAAAGAAAATCAGTCATTGCATAATAGACTTTATGGTTCTGTGTGTCTGTGTGTGTGTATTTATGTAAAGACATTTCTGGAAGTTTTTGTTAAAAATATTTGCTGATACACATCAAGTTCTTGGTTATTAAAATTGCTTTGAATCCTGAGCATGGTGGCACACACCTGCAGTCCTATTAACTGGGGAGGCTAAGGCAGGAGGATAACAATTTGAGGCCAGACTTGGCAACTTAGCAAGACCCTGTCTCAAAAAAGGACTAGAGTGTACCTTGGTAGAACACTCCTGGGTTTAATTCAGAGCACTACAAAAATTCATTTGAAAAATAGGCAATAAAGAAATTGGGGGTATTTTACCATAAGCCAAGTACCAAATATTGGCACTAAAGAATTAAAACATCAATTTCTTTCCCAAAAGACATAGAATGTATAGCCCTGGCCAGCAGACAAGCATCTATTTTGTTTACTATGTGCTGGGTACTATGAGATCCAAAGGAACTCAGTAAGAAATGGCTTCCTTGACTCCATGTCTGTTGCTTTCTTTTTTTATCATATATTGTCCAAATTACAGTTCTTATATATACATGAGTATATATAGATATACATACATGTATATTTATACACATGTATATATACATATACATACATATGAGATACAAAGTAGTCTTATAATTTTAGTACAATATAGAACAATTAAATAAACCAACATAGTCATCATCTCAAATATTTAACTTTTTTTGTGATGAGAACATTTAAAGTTTACCTTCTAAATGATATTGAAATGTGTAGTGCTTAATGACTATTTATAATCACCACACTACACAATGGATCTAAAAAAATCAAATTCCTTATGCCAGGCACAGGAACATACACTTATAATCCCAACACTCAGGAGAGTCAGGCATGAGGATCACACATTCAAGGCCATCTTTGGCAACTTAGTGAGAACTTCAGCAATTTAGTGCCTCAAAATAAATAAATAGATAGATAGATAGATAGATAGATAGATAGATAAAAAGACTCAGTGATAGAGTGCCTTAGGTTCAATCCTCAAATCCCCACTATCATCAAAAAAATACTTACTCCAGCTATATAACTAATATTTCATATTCCTTGATCTAATCTCTTCACTCCCCTCAACCCCTAGCCTCTGGTGATTAACATTCTATTCTCTGATCTTGTGAGTTCAATTGTTTTGGATTCCACAGATAAATGAGAACATGCTGTATTTGACTTTGCTTTGCCTATTTCACTTAGCATAATACCCTCCAGTTCCATCCATGATGTCAAAAATGACAGGATTTCTTCCTTTTCAAGGCTGAGTAGTATTCTATTGCATACATATACCACATTTTGTTTATCTATTCATCCTTTGATGGATACTTAGCTTGATTCCAGAACTTGGCTACTGTGAAAGGTGCTGCAATTAACATGGGAGTGCATGCTTACTATTTTAATTATGAAAACTATAATGATTGTTGACAGAATTTCACCATACTACACTGAAATAGTGGTAGATAAGCATATGGACTGGGAATGCCACCTAATGAAGAATTTGTGCACTGTCAGAATTAAATAAATTTATTGTAATTATCTTATTTCTTTTTGCCTTTATCACTAAAGCTCCTATCATTGACGATATGTACTACAGAATATATTTCTCTCTTCTACTTCTTCAGCAACTTACTGAAATCTGATTTGTGCTATTTCTATTCCACTAAAACTGTTCCTTAAATATAATTCACCAATGTGCCAAATTGAAGTGCCTTTTTTCAATCTTTGGCCTCTTCAACTTTTCTGCAATTGCTGATGATGTCAATCACCACCACACCTCTTAATTTTTTCTCTTTCTTTAGATTCCAAAACATTGCATTTTCCTTATTCTCATTCTATCACTCTTAACTATCCCTTCTCTAACTCTTTTATTGACTACACTTAACCCCACCAGCATTTCAGGTCTTTTTCTCAGTTCATTTGTTGGTTCTATATATTCTCTCCATGGGCAACTGTATCCATTGTTATGGTTTCAATGAACACTTAAATTCTAAGGAAAATAGTGAGTCTCATATCTACATCCATAACCTCAATATCTTTCCTAAACTCTAATCTTACAATCCTGAAAGTAACCCTCTTGGACATCTAAAAGACAACATGTCCTGAATGGAACATCTTTCCTCATCACAAACCTACTAGAATGCAATTTCCTCCTGAATGTTCAGTTTCATTTAACAGTACCCAAACTCCCAGTCCCCAAGACTGGAATCTTAGCATCATTCTGACCCTTACTCTTCTCATTCTTAGCACTTCATCTTACTGAAGTTACCAACACTTGAAAATTTAACTGTCGCAATTTCTCTTCCATTATATCCATCTCTTGCAACCTCCACTGGTGCTACCTTAATTCAGGCTGCTACCAAATTTTTTTCTGGGCTCTGCCAGTGGTCTGTTGGATGGCATTTCTCCCTCTAGTCTCTCTGGATGCTGTATTACTGATATAACTATAAACTGGAAAGTGAAGAAAAATTAATAGTGGCAGAATGTAGTTGAAATCTTGAACAAGAATTGCCACGTAGAAGTAGTTCTTTTCTCAAAGGGACTTTCTTCCTTCATATTGCCTTACTCACCCTAGGATCAATGAGCCAGTGAGCCACTATATCCCCAGGTTGTCACTATCACATAACTCACTAGGCATTGCCAATGCCACCATACTAACTATATAGAAAGTATCAGCAACTAATGATCAAAATACATTGGTGAAAGTATTATATTTAGGTTGGCTCTAAGGGCAGAAATATATGTAACCTATGGTATCATTAAGAATAGAATGGGGGCTGAGGTTGTGGTTCAGTGGTAGAGCACTTACCTAGAATGTGTGATGCACAGGGTTCGATTCTCAGCACCACATACAAATAAATGAATAAAATAAAGGTCTATCAACAACTAAAAAAATAATTTAAGAAAAGAATAAAATGGTTCATGTTCTTTCAGGAAAAATTAGTTTGAAAGAACATTCAGATCTGAGACAAAAAATTGTTTAATACATATCCACAATCTATGCTTAAAGTTTAGCCTGACACTAACAATTTGAAATGTGTTTTTGACAAATGCTCTCCTTCTTTTCAAAAAAGGCTATGTCTTAACAATAGTCATGTTCTTCAAACATATTGTTTTAAACATATATAAAAAGTGTCTTTTGGACACTTTTTTCTTCTCACCCATTATTATCCATTTTCTAAAAGTTAGTAAATTCTAAACCACTGAACATAATTTAATAAAATATACCACATGATTTTGGTTGCCTTGCCAAAGGATTTATTTTCCTATGGGTGATAACTTAAATCTGTTTCCTAACACCTTGTGATTCTAACATATCTAGGTACCACCTACCAATATGTATACAACTCTTAAAAGGCACTATTGACACCACTGAAAATTCCAACTGAACAAGCAAAGTTTTACGTAATCTACAAGCTGGTTTGCCTATATGCTATGAAACAATAAGCTCAAGTGATTTTTCTGCATGTAATTAACACAGTGCTTCTGTAAGAATGAGCTGATTTGGAGGAAAAGCAACTGAACTCAATGAAACTGGTTGTTTTCACAATAGTTCCAAGTCATTTATTTTCTAAATAATTAGTTCACAAACAACTAGTTTGTGTACAGCCATGTATGTACACAAAGGCTGAATTTGCCATTTATTTAAGTAACTCATAGACATAGCTTACTGTAATACCCTTCTAAGTGATAACCTCACTCTCTTCCAGTCACTTTTAATATCTCTTGTAATGTTATTTGACAATGTCACATACTTGCTTAAAATCCTCAGATAATTTCTTCTTGCCTATCCAGCAAGGTCTTAGCCTTTAATTATTTCATTCTGCCCAAGTGGAATGTTTTTCATTCCTCATTCTCTTCAAATTATATATTTTCCCGAAGCTCCGGTGTCTCAACTCCTCTATAAAGCCATGCAGAAATCCTATAGGCTTCATTAAGTTCCTCTTCTCTGAATTCATATTGTACTAAAAGGCTAAAACATATAAACTTAGCATTTGAAATGTCAAAATTATCACCTTGCCCCTGGCAGAGCACCTAGCACACAGTCACTTCACGAACACTTGTAAACTTACCCTATGGACTTACCATTTTATGTACTTACCACTGGACCAAGAATGTACCAGAGGCATAATAAGAAACTTACAAATTGTGGTTCAAGGAAAAGCTCTTTTCCTCTGTCTCTATCATTCTCCTATGACTCATTAACTTTGACAAGTATACCATAGTTGTAGGCACTGTTCTAAATATAACAAAATTGAGCCAGTTTTCATTGATCCTGAGTATAGGAAGTTTCTGGAAAGGGAGCATGGTTTACTTCTAACACTAACCATCACCTTCCCTTGAATTCTACAAAAAAAGCGTTCATGACTGAATATCATGTTCATAACTCAAAAACAAACCCATTCAGTAGGACAAGAGTTGCTAAAGCTGGCACAAAAAGCTGTCAGTGACACAAATGACATTGAGTGTCTGTCATTGCAGACTAGTTTACAGTGAGAATCTCATTCATATTATCTAGGTCATCAAAATAAACATTCTGTATTAATTTGCATAACCTCTAGTTAATGAAATTATGCCAATTCTTAACTCCATTATGAGTATTGAAGAAACATAGGAGAACAAGCAGAAAAGACCAGGATGGAGAAGGATTAGTTTTGCATATTAAACAGAAATGTGGAGGAAATGGAATTTTTGCCATATTCTCTGACACTATTAATAGCCAATGCACCCATGATTCACAACAAAACCATTAGACACTAACATTGGGAAATGTATATGTATATCTGAGATATTATTTTATTTATAAGATGTCCTCTCCATAGGAAGTCAAAATTTGCTTTACTGCACTGCATGAAATAAGACAGTAGGAAAAGAAAAATCTAGACACCTGTATCATAAATGCATCACAACGACAGATAATGTTCCTTGATGTTGTGAGACTCCCGTGGATTCAGGTAGGGGAAAGAAGCAGAGATGCTTTTAATGACAGTAGGTAGGCAAAAGCTGAACTGCTTTTCTGCTCAGCTTTTGGAAGCTTGATGGCAATAGGCCCACAATTCAGGTAGAACATGATGCTAACTTCTTAACCTTGCTTCAACAGAGAACCCAGGTAATGAAAACTACATGGTCATTTCTTTTGGAAAACATTTTGCTGTCTCCCTGTTCATCATATGTTTTATCACTGCCATGACTAATAGTCATACATTTAAGTCATCATGGTCAGCCTGAGTTACTTTCTGAGTGCTTTTAAGAGCCACAATTCTTTCCTTTGGAGAGAAAAATAATTGGAGTAACAAATAACTCAAAAGTTTTGACATCAATGGCACTGGAGTTTTGAGCATGTGATATATGTAGAGATAGAGTGTGTTTTGAAAATGCATATGGATATATAAAATCATTACAAGCAGAACAAACCAGTACCTGTTCCTTATTTTGTGCCCTTTTTACTATGGAGTAGACTCTAATTATATGTAGTACTTTATGTAAAAAATATATTAGGAATGTTTGAAAAAATTTGGCTTTATTATTTAAACCTGTTAACTATAAAGTATCACAACCTCCTAGGAAAACTATTTAAGTTCAAATGAAAAAAAATTTAAGAATGCCCATGTTCATGCTAAGGAGTGATCATTTTCAATGGTTTTACCATGTGCTAAATTTAAATCCAAGTTACCAACATTTATAATAATTATTATTAATAACTACTCTGTCCATTGTATTCAATGAAGCTTCTCTCTGCACAGTTCTTGATTTTTTTTTTGTCAGAGAGCCTTAGGACATAGACTAGAAAACCAAGGCCTAGAGAAATTAAATGACTATCTCATCATCACATAGCTAGTCAATAATAAAGCAGATAATTAAAATCCAAGGACCTAGATTACTAATGTAATGTTCTTAGAGGGTAAAATGAGAAGCTCACAAGCTACATGCTATAGCAGATTAAATACAGAGATGCTAGAAAAATTTTAACCTTGTAAAGAAAATTATGGAAAGACAGGGCACTAACATGTTTGAATAGGAAAGTTGGTGTGTCTTTAATATGTCTGTGCAATGACTTACAAATAATTTAAGTCAGATGAAATTGTATATTAGCTGGTATTATAAATTCCATTTTCCCTATAATCAAATCCCTAGAATGGATTGATTCACTGCTAGTTTCAGTCAGAAAAGACATGGTTGTTTTTTCTTTGAGTTTTACCTGCAGAAAACAAACATTTGAGTGGATTCCTAAGAGAGGCCTTGCAATTAGCTTTTGAGATACCTATATGAAGCAAATGTCTATTCCTTTTGAAATTTAGTGACCAATTCGCTTTTCTATTCACAGTATGGAGCAACTATTCAGTATACCTAAATAGATAGATGCAGGCATTAAAGCTACAAAATGAAAAAACTGACCAAGCATCTGCCTAAAAGTAGCTGGAATGATAGAAAGAACATACAATCTGGGAGAAAACTGAATGAAGTGAAAATATTCCAAAGTAGATTTGAACAACCAGTCAGCAGTGTCCTGAAATTTATTATCCTAACTGTCACTTGTTCAATAGCCTATGTGAAGTGATTTGATTTTAGTTTCTCATTCCCAATGGGCAAATATTCACATCATTGCAATTATTGTGGAAATGGGAAGCTTGTTTATACTCTCAGTAGAGAGATCAACTAACTAATGGGGCATAGAGAACCTATTCATTGGAAGTTTTCCCTCCACATGATTCTGAGGGTCTTTTTAGGGTCAACAACATTTAATTTCATCAACTCTTGAGTATAATAATCTGACTCTATAAGGTTTAGTGACCTGGATCTTAAAATCCTCAAGGAGGGGAGAAAGACCCACTGAACACAGAATGAGATGATATATCTTATATCAAATAATAGTGAGGGTGGATACTTTTATTTTCTATATTATTATATATTCTATATTATTATTTTCCTCCTTGTTGTTAGCTCATAAGTATTGTATAGAAAACTCTTGATTTAGAGTGACAAGACCTACATTTCAATCCTTGTTTTCCACTATCCAGCTTATCCAAATCTGAACAAATAATTGCTCTATAATGTGAGAGTGGTATACTTTGCACAAAAAAATCAAAGTATGTGATAGGGTTGGCGTCCAAATTCAATAAATAAACAGAAAAAGATTCAAACCAATTTTAAGAGATATGTAAATGTTCTGACTGAACTGAGAAGCTGCTTTTCTCACCATGAGCGATGAGTAGATTCAATAGTGAGATCTCCAAACCCTGGGCTTATGGAATTTTCCACCTTCTACACAAAGTAGATAAAGAGGACAGAATAAAGCAATTGCAATTTTGTGTCAGAGGATATATTTGGCAATAGTTATATTCAGCCAAACCCACTTACCTTCCTGCATAAACAAGCTTCTCTGTGTGTGTGTTGTACCTACACAGCAAAATATAAGGAACTCATGGTTATAGATGAACATATTTACATACTTATTATCATCTATTCCTTCAGTATCTCTTTTTCAGACAATAGTATCTAATAGGATTCTGAAGTCTTCTGGAGTTGGACATTTTATGTCTTTAAGCGTTTCCTAAGCACTTGGTATTCTGCATTTGCTTTAGCCTCAAAGCATAGCACAGGGCCTAATACATGATTAAATACATAGTAAACTTTCACTGAATAAATAAGTCACCCCCATGCAGGGTTCACACTTTGCACTGTGTTCCCTCAAGTCCTTATACATAATTTCCACTTAGATTTGCTGTCCATACCAAGGTACCTATATCATAATTGCTTATATTTTGTGTTTGCCACCATGGATAAACACAATCCTTGGGTAATATTCAATAAGTTGTGCCCTTGTTCCCTTGAGTACAGGCAGAACCTATAACTTATTTCTAACCAATATAATATGGCAAAAGCAAAATAACTTTTCAGGTATAATTAGGGCCCCAATCAGATACCTTTGACTTTATTGAAAGAGAGATTATCCTGAGTGGACCTAGCCTAATCATAAAAGCCCTTAAAAGAGCATTAAATTAATCCCTGAAGTTAGAGATTTGAAGCAGCAGAGACTCCCTTTCCATTTCTGGCTCTGAAGAAATAAACTGTCATAAATTTTACAGCCACACAGAAATTTATTCTGCCACCAACCTGAGGGAGTTGGACAAGGATTCTTCCCTAGCTAGCCTTCGGATGAGAATAAACCTAACTGATACCTTGACTACAGCCTTGTGGGACTGAGTACAAAAACCATTTAGGCCATGCCCAGACTCCTGACTTACAGAAACTGTGAGATAATATACCTGCATCATTTCAAGTCACATAATTTTTGATAGCTTGTTACACAGTCAAAGAAAACCAATAGACCCTGTGTGTGTGTACAGGTCATTCTTGTCATTCTAGAGGGTAAGCATTTTGAGGGAAGAAGCTACATCTTTTGCTTTGCCTCTATGAGTGCCTAGTGCCCAGCCAATATAGCATAGGAACACTTATAGGCTAAAATGAATTGTTTGTACTCAGGAGAACTAGATATTATACTGTACCTCCTGCTGAAACTGGTTTGTACTAAGGAAGTAAAATGCAATATACTAACTTCTGTTTTGTCACATATTTTTCAGCAGAGTGGCAAAAATTAGACACACATGAAAAACAGTGGGAGTTGTATACCTACTTATCAATGCATGAAGCTGAAAAATGACCACATTCCTTTTAAAGATGGCAATAATGTAGGATGAAAAAAATAATTCAGAAATCCAATTACAATGAACTGACTAACAAACTGGCTATGGTGGCCACACATGGCTGGTATAAATCAGAGTTATTTTCCTCTTTCTTAATTTGCTTCACAGTCAGGCTTTGGCTTTGCTTATAAAGGAACTGAGATATCTAGTTTATATCTGACCCCTAGATATTTTTAATAGGTTTCGTTTTATCTCAAAACTAAACACCCTTAGCCCATCCTGTTTTGCTCATCTAAAATACAATTCTTTTAATAGCTAAGGTTCTATTCAAAACCTTAAAATCTCCTTGCCAATTGAATGTCAGTTTCTTACACACAGAAACCAGAGAAGCCAAAATTAAGTTTGCATGCAAAAAACCAAAGGCCCAGAAAGTCATTTATTCGATTCATTCTTTTTTGTGCCATTCTCACTCTCTTTCTCTGAGGGAATGCCTAAATTTTTTACTCATTACTATAAAGGGTAATAGTAAAGGTGGGAATTCAAATCCTCCATACTATTTTACCATGAAAATGTAGCTATATATTTTCATTTCAGTTGGAATAACTACCAAATTTTAAGTAGCTTAATATTCCTGGATAAGATAAAAGGAAAGGCAGTATTATCAAAGATTTGATGATGTTAATGTTGAGATAACCATTCCCATTAAGATTAGACAGCAAATATCTTCCTCTGTGGACTAGGTGATGTTGGAAATGTAAAAGCATATTATTTAAGTTAAGCATTGACTTTAGTTCCTTCTTCAAATGCAAAAAGCTTTGGAAGACTATCCCACTGAGTCCTAAGAGACACTTAAGGTCCAAATGACTGTTTGTTCCTTTTCTTAGAGCAGAACTTGTATTCATGGAGAAGGAAATACACACAAAATAAGAGGATAAATGTAAAGTCCTTGTTTGCCTGAAATTAATAGGAGATGTCTACCACTGGGACTTGAGAAAGCACACAAGAAAAAAGTCTGAATTCCAAACTGGCTGAATATACTTCTTGTATTCAAGCCTTAATACAATATCAGTTGTCCATACTGCTGTTTACTGTTAGGAGTTGTAACAGCTCTGCATCAGATGAATGCTTAGATTTTTTTCCTGCTTTAATTAGTCATAAAATGAGTTAAGACAATCTCAGCATTTCTAATATGCATGCAGGAAAAAAGGACAAAAATTACTGTCTTGAATATATAGGAATTTCAAAGAACCTGATTCTGAAAATTTCATGAAAGAAAGAATATAATTCCACAAGTTTCTCTTGAGGATCATCTCTCCAAACCCATGGACTTTCTTACTTTTAGAAAACACTTAAGAATCTATGCCCTCTAGGGAAGTAAATGAACTTGGAAGTTAAACGATAAGCTAGGAAGCTGACCTACCATTCTAGTTCCTTCTTCAGAACCCTACATACCTTAATTACTACCAGATGTTCCTTCATAGATTGCATGGCTTTGTGTTTTGCTTATTCTAATATACCCATATTGGATGCACTTCCTCACTTCTTCTGACAGACAGGTTTCTAGTCATTTTCTATAACTCAAGTAATTGTCATTATTCAGTAGTATATTCTGATACATAAATCCTAAGATAGATGCTGCTTATCTATGATTTCAAATCACTTCATATATACCTCTATTACTCTTCTTATTACATTATATTATAGGAGTTATTTTGTGTGGTTTTATGTCTGTTATACCCCAACTCCTTCACTGTAAACTCCTTGAGGGCAAAAATTCTTCTTTACACACACTAATCTCTCTCCAACCACCACAGTGTTTATCACAATAACTGGCACATAATGTGTGTTCTATTTATGTAGTGTAGATTGAATTAGAAAGTTGACATTATGGGTCCAGAAAAGAAAAATTACCAAAATAACTCCTTCCTGTCAAATAGAATCTTACTTTTCAGAAATGATGTCCCCAGATCTAAACATCCAGAAACAATCATTTTTTTGTAATATTAGTTCAGTTTCAGGACTCTAAAGAAGTAATTTCAGAGGAGGTGCTATGGTCTCAATGTTTATGGCCCCCTCTCCCAAATTCATATGTTGAAATTCTAACTCCCAGGATGAATGTTAGGAGATGTGGCTTTTGGGAAGTGACTAGGTCATGAGGCATAGCCATCATGAATTGGACTAATGCCCTATAAAAGAGACTCCAGAGAGATTCCCTATCCTTCCATCATGTGAGGACACAGTGCCATCAATGTCCACAAAGTAGATCTTTGTGAAACAGAAAGTGGTCCCTCACCTGATACTCAGCTTGCTAGCACCTTGATCTTGGACCTCCAAGTTTCCAGAGCTGTGAGAAATCAAATTCTACTGTTCATAGCCACACAGCTTATGATACTTTTGCTACAGAATCCCAAAAACACTAAGACAAGAGGCCTCTATCCTTGTTTTTATCTACCATGTGACTCAGCCTCCCGTGATAAAAGGTTGCCTTTATTCACAAAGTTTCTTCAACCTAGTTGCTCAGTGATTAGCCTTTAATCTAAATCAATTAACAATTCTATGCACTTCATAATGTAACAGATTCCATAAAGGAAATATGAGAATTATAAGACATAGTGCCTATATTTAAGACCCCTGCAGTCTATTTGGGGAGACAATCATTAAGACACAAAAATAAAAAAATAAAAACATAAAAAGAATGAGGCAAACGTGACTATATAAACATGCAAAATACTGCATTCTGACTATGTAAATGCTGTAGGAATTAAACAACTGTGAATGTCAAGTTGAAATTATGAACCTTGGAATATTTCATGGGCCTTAAAGTGTGGATAGAATTTAATAATGTAAAGAGAATTGAAAGAGAGGCTGCCTTAAGACTTTACATGTCTCAAAGAATTCTAGAGCATGCAAGGAAACTGAGAACTGGTTCAGCCTAAACTCCTCATCTTCTATGAGAAGAAATGAACCTTGATAGAGTAATTGACTTACCCAAGGTCCCACTGTGGATGAGTGCAGTGCTGGGAAAGATCCTGCATTGCTCCTATCTCCTCCAGTTGTCTCCCACAACCTAGCTTAAATTACATAGACGCTGTTGTTTGTTTTCCATTTATGTCAGAGAAGATGAGCTCAGATGCATAATTTCTCACTAGGAAAAAACGCCTTGTTAAAACATCATCTAGACCAATTTTTAAAAGAGAAACTGGAAATGTTGACGATATAATCATAAAAATTTGAGTAAATCTATTGCATTTGAAAAGCAACAGAAAATGTCTTCTGAGGAGGAGGCGTGAAACTAGAATAACATATCTATTATAGACTTTGTGTTATGGAGATGTGAGTTACGTCATCATATACACAGGGAACAGGATTTCCCCTGAAATATAATTGAGCTTATTTTATGAATGAAATAGACTCATTTTTCCCCAAAATTAACCAATGGTTTAGAAAAATGGCATTGCCCAGCAGAAACTACACTGATAATGGTTATCTAAAAAAGATTTCTTTCTTTTTTACATGCTGATCCTTGATATGCAACACCAAGTTTAATTTATGTTTTGGCAGCTTCTAAGCTGCAAGAAACTGAGGGTACCGACATCTGGCTTGATAAACCACATAGCTGTAAGCAAGCTTATAAATTAAATTATTTAAGTATCCCTATTTAATTTTCAACATCTCTAAGGATAGGATGACAGACTAAAATGTGTCAAACCCAAAGAAACCAGCCCAACCTCATCTCAAACATGACACTTAAAGTAATTCAATAATATTCCACATTTTACAAACAGACATGAAAACACATTTCACCCCATCCATATAATTTGTGGTATCTAAGCACAATCATTCCATGCTGCCCTACAAGAAGTATAATTTAGCATGAACATAAATTTTACATGAATTTTACTCAACTATTGCCTTAAATATATGACTATGTGAAAAAAAATCTTAGCATGTTAGATACAAACCCCTCAATAGAATACATTAGAGCAAATAAGGAAAGCCATGAGATTTTCATTTTCCCTTTTTGAGATAGCACAGTTCTATCACTGGCATTTACTCATTCATACATTCAACATACATTTGTTAAATACCTACAAGTATAAGGTACAGTGCAAGGTACTGGGTATTCATCAGTGAGAGAGCCTATATCATCACCATTGTCATGAACTTATCTCACCCTCTCTGAATAACATATTCTTCTAAAGCATTGTAACTCATTAATTCAGAATCAATTTCTGTTCTTTTCTCTCTTGTAGTTCATGAATGACAGGTATATAACACTGATCCTGATAAAATATATACATCACACTACCAATGAGATAAAGCACACATGCAGGAAAAGATGGTCTCCAAAAAGTCTGATTCCAAAAGTGACTAGCTCATTGTTGCTGGAAGCAGAAGGTAACTTGCACTTCAATCCACTGAAAAACCAAAATAGACTGAGCCCCTACTATGAATAAGGCAATATTCATATTGGTATGCTTTAGCGGGAGATTAATAAGCAAGCTGTTAAGCTGTCTAAACTAGATGTAAACTCATGGCAGTGGTACAAAAAATGAAAGAAGAAAAGAAGGACATCATGAAGCACTGATGGGCCATAATGACTGATAGTATATGGAACACAAGCTGGGAGCAATGGCGCACGCCTGTAATCCCAGCACTTTGGAAGGCTGAGCCAGGAGAATCGCGAGTTCAAAGCCGGCCTCAGCAATGGCAAGGCGCTAAGCAACTCAGTGAGACCCTGTCTCTACATAAAACACAAAATAGGGCTGAGGATGTGGCTCAGTGGTCGAGTGCCCCTGAGTTCAATCCCTGGTACCAAAAAACAATATATATATATCACAGTGTACAAGAAAGGGGACAAAACAAACCTTAAGGTTATAAGCCTGGGTAGCTGGGAAAATGATGGTATCACTAACAGAAATTTAGAAGGTGAAGAGGAGATCCAATCTTGGAAATACAGTGTGCTTGTCCTTAGAAACACAATGAATTTCAAAAACCTTGGACATACAATGTGCTCGTCTTTAGAAACACAATGAATTTCAAATATCAGGAGAATATCCAAGTGTACATATGTGATGGGAGGTTGGAAATATGGTGCCATTCTGTGAATAATTCTTTTTAAATGTCATTTATACACAAAGTAGCACTTACATTCATAAAGGTAATGATGGATCTTGATTATATTCATAATTTGAGCATAGGAAACAGAAAACAATCCAGGAAGAAATGTCTATGTTCTTCACTCACAGAAACTTTAAGAGAAATGGCCAAAGACAAAGAGAAGACAAACAGTTCTTCTCAGAATGGTGCTATGGGTAGCAAAAGATAATGGCAAAGCAGAAACTCAGGTTACTCAGTTTACTTTATTGAAACTTGAGCTACTGCAAAATATACCTAGTAAACTCATAATTTACTGGGATCACATTAGCTCCTTTACTTGAGGTATCCACAATAAGAGCACTATCTGTGGATGGGTCTGATATTTGCCTGCAGTATCTAAAGTCCACTTCAAGATGTCTTATCTTAGAAATGCCCTTAGGAACGCCTTAATTTGAGCACCCAAGTACACAAACCAACAAACAAACATGAATCAATACTTATAGAAACAAGAATTCTCCTTTTAATGGATTTAGTAACAAATGGAGACCCTAGGGAACAGTAGCTAAAAACACTCTGAATACTGGCCATTTCACTTACTTACTGTGTAATCTTGGCCAAATTACTTAACTTCTCTTGGCCTCAATCTTCTAAACATGAAAACTGAATATGAAAACTGCACAAACATCATAAAGTTATTGTAGGAATTCAAAGAGATGAAATCTTATAAAATGAGTGGCACAGTACTTGGCACACAGTAATTTTCATGACTTGAATGATCACACATACAACTGGTCAATGAACAACACACAAAGAAGACTACATAAGGAAAAAGTGTGGGTTGAAAATTGAATTTTCTATTGTCTAAAATATGTTGGTCAAATAGGGTTATCTATGTCCTCAAGAGAAAAGTAGAAAGAACAAGGTTAGCACTCATTTCCAAATATCTACTAAGTTTATTATATAAAAAACACAAACTCAAAAATGAGAAGAGAAAAATAAAGATTAAGAAAGTATAACATCTTTTAAGGAATTAGACACAAGAGAAGATTTCCATGTGGCTTGGCAAACTGGACATTTAAATGGTATATTATTATTTAAGAATATTCTACATATAGTCCTCTTTATAATTTTAGTTGCATCCAACAATATTATCATCTTAACAAGTCTTATTAAGACACTTGGAGCAGCCATTAATGGATGCTATATGTATACAAATTATTCCAGGCCCATTTTATTTCTTTCTATGATAAAAAGAGAAAAGACAGAGATAAGGGATAAATAATAAAATAATCTTGATTTCTATAAAATATTTTTACATGAATTCCATAACATTCCCAAAAGTAGTGAGAAGAAAAGAGGCAAAGACTGTATTTCAGGAATCATATTATACTGAAGAGCCCAAACAAACTTGGAACAATACTAAAGATCAAATAATGGGAAAAGAAAACTGGAAATAATATGTAGAAAAAAAATAAAGGGAAACAAAAAGAAGGAATAGAAGGAAGAAAAAGTAGTGCCATGACAAATGTGCTCCATTAGTACCTGTAAAATGCTTATCATGTGCTAGACACGAAGTTAATTGCCAAAAAATTTGCTAATTATGTATTCATAATTTTATCAACATTACTCATTTACCCTTTGTATAGATATTCACATACCTGAAAGAAGAAGCCTATAGTGAATGATTTCTCAAGGTCCTCTACAGCTCAGTTATTCCATAGTTCTATGTATTACATTATTTTAAGAGATATTAACTAGAGGGAAAAACTGATGGAATTGTCAGCACATCAAAATTCTATTTTCTATGTCATCACTTTCCATTTTAACTAAACATAAATAATAGGACTATTTTTTAACAGCCAGTATACATTTGGTAGATTTCTTAGAATTTTGGAGTATTATGTACTTCATTTAATACTAAACACATTAACAACTAGTATTATTCGTTAAACAGACCATTCATTTATAAGGTAGTCCTGTTAGTAAGTTCTACTGTAAATCATTTGGTATACCAAACTCTGTTCCCATCAGTAATGAAGTAGGCATTTTTATTCAAATATAGCAGGATGTTCAGTTCCCAGGATAATGATTAAGTGAAGATCTCCATTTTTATTCTGCAGACAAAGCAGATACCATACTTAGAGTTTAGGCTCTTGGGACAAAAATCTTAATGGAGGCCAAGATTTCCTCGTACTTTATGGAAATAACCTCTTTAAAAGTTTGTATTCTATGTTCCCTCTCTATGGCAATCTGATTTCTTTTTCCTGGGGTCAGAATATTCTTGACAGCCCTCCCACTCCCTTGCTATTCTTTAATAGTACTGCGATTTCCTCACTTCTCTTTCTAATGAATATTTTATCTGTCTGAAGGAATGATCATTGTTTGTTTACGAAATGAAAAAATGACTACAAAAATGTACTTAATTGAAAATTAGCCTGTCTTAGAATTACCAAAGAGTCTTCTTTTAGCTCCTTCCTCCGCCTCCTCAAACTACTGTCAGCAATAAAATGAATAATAATTTCATGTGCTCTTTTATGATTAAAACTATAATCTTGGGGCAAATTAATGATAATAGATGGTACTCACAGGCTACAGCAGGTAGATGTAATTTGGATTAGGGTATGTACATAAGTACATCTTTAATTCATAGACTATGAAAATATTAAAACATCAATCAAAGTGCTTTTGAAAAAATCAGGGTGTAAAATTAAAGAAAATTAAGGTATTTGAAAACTCATATTATTTATGTGAACTTATCACTGAAGGTTTGCATCATACACTATGTATTATTCCCAATCCATTTAACAAGATGAGCATTTTACAAACAAAAAGAACAAAACTGGTCATCTATTACAGTGACAGTCAGCCATGTCACTTAAAGTGCATTAAAGTCCATATGCAGTAGTACAGATGAGTCTGTGACAAAATAGGTAGCTGATGTGTTTTCAGGAAACAGCCATTTAAAGTCATATAAGTTGAATAGTCTCATCTGACATTTGTCAGACATCCAGTGAAAATAGGATAATATTTGAAGGTCACTAATTCAACATCTATCCTATAGAGAAGGCCCTCCCTACTTCAGATTGTGTACCACATGGCAAGGGATTGGCAAGGAATCACATTTCCTCTTTGTACTTATTTCAGAAGTTTTGTCATTTTTAAATTCTTCTTTGCACTTTTGTTTTACAAAAAGAATACATACTGATTTTTAATATGTTTTGGAAGTGTGTAAAGCTAAAGAAATAATGATTTCAAATTTATTAAGGTGAGATGGGTGTCTGAGAAAACCAGGCTTTGCCTCACCCAAAACACATATTGCTGCATTCAGATGTCAAGTTAGCAATATCATGGGATCGAAATAATACTCCTAAGGAAGAACTTCCCCTTAGACAGATTTTCCAGAAACCATAAGAGCCATTTCTATTAACTCAATCCCGGTTCCTAAATATCCAATATTGGACTTGTTGGTAAACATGTATACATTTCAGATCATAGCTTATATGTATGCATTTAGCAAAGTGCTTACATTATGTTTTCAGTTTAGTGGTTGTTGTTCTTTCTGTGTGTGTGAGTGTGTGCGTGTGTGTGTGTGTGTGTGTGTTTGGCCTAGAGGAATAAGTACCAACTGGTGATACTTCTATTTTCCTTGAAATATTGGAGTTAAATGTTATAAGAAACTGAATTGAATATACAAGATAGTTTCATTATGAGCCTTGCAGATGGAAGCATATGAATGGCTGTCCTATCCCCAAATTACAAATATGTAATCAGTCTCTAAGATGAGCAGCCTCCAAAGGAAAATGAATGGCACTGTTAAGTATATCTTTTCACGGAAGTTTTTGGCAGTGAATGGCTGTAATTGACCATCTTACCATATTTCTGCTTTCCACATTAAGATGACTCTATAGCTTCATGGAACTGTGACAACTGAATTGAGAAATTTAATATGCTACAATATATATGTATATACACACAGATGTACATATGTCAACATAAGTGTGTACATACATGTATATGTACATATGCATTTATGTGTGTGTGCGTGTGTGTATCTGCAAGGATATACTATGTGCCAGAAAAGATCAACTTATCATTAAAACTAGTCCTTAGAAACAAATTTAAGCCTGTCTAATCCTTTTTGCTTAGTTTCCAATTCTACTACTTCTCTAAATTCTAATAGCCCCTGTTTTATTTCTTATCTCACCACTGAATATAGGTATTTTATCTTATTGTAAGATATTTTCTTTGCCTACTCTCAACATTAGAGAGTAGCTTGTAACTTTGTTGGAAAATCTGACCACTACTGAAATAGGCCAGAAATGAAGGAAGGAAGGAAGAAAGAATGGAAGGAAAGAGAGAGAACAGAAACAAAATAAAACAAGGAAAAAAGAAAAAAACTGCAATCTATATGGTACTTCCTTACTCTCCCCTACTTAACAGCAATGGATATTTTTCCATACTTTGATTTTTCTTTTTGGTAAGGCAGTAATATAGAGAAAGTTGGTTCAAGGCGAATTTAAAAATGAACATGTTTTGGATTCATTTATCTATACTAAAAACTGACAATTGTCAGTTATAAGCAAATTTAACACTTAGAAATCCTTATAGGATTGACTGCAAACATACAGAAAGGTGCTATATTAAAGCTCAATCTAACCACATTTGGACACATATCTTGACTATATTTGGTTTTGCATAAAGAGGAGCCAATGACCAAAGTGAAACAAAGATAAATTTATTTCAAATTAAAAACAAATTCTAAAGCCTAATTATTTTTTCAAGTTCTCTTATTTAAATGTTCCATAGGTTCCCCAAACTTAACAGGCATAATATGGAACCATTATCCTACCTTACCCCAGACCTATAATTTCACTTCTTGAATGTGAAAGGCACCAAGGCAGATAAATAGGGTGGGATGGGAGTAGGAGAAGCTGGGACAAAAGTATAGGGTGAAGTTGTACATAAGGCAGCCGAAGATCTGATCATGAATTTTTTTTTCTTTTTTCTTTTAATTATTCTTTTTAGATATACATGACAGTAGAGTGTATTTTGGCATATTATACATAAATGAAGTATATGGATCCTATATGTAATTAGGATCCTATTCTTGTGGTTCTAAATGATGCAGTTACCCTAGTCATATTGTTTTAAGATTTTTTAGCTGCCCCGCCCTTGCTAGAGTGGTAGACATTTTTGTTCAACTCAGTCTAAATTTACTCTTAGTATTGCTGAACTGTATCACCATCTATCCAGTTTTGCAAAGCAAGAAACATTTCACTTGATCCTCATATCTAATAATTGATCCATGCCTGTCACTCTACATAGTTAGCATGTCTAAAATCATCTGGTCCTCAAACTGTAGTTTCTGAAACATGGTATGAGCATCTCTTGGGAACTTCTTAGAAATGCAAATTTTTTTTTTTTTTTTTTTGGTACTGGTGATGCAAATTCTTGGGCCTCACCCCAGATCAACTGAAGCAGAAAGTCAGATGTAGAATATAGCAATTTATTTCTCAACAAGCCCTCCCAAGTAATTCTGATACAACACTCAAGTTTGAGAACCACTAATCAAATCTATACTTTTATCATCATCCCCATTGCTAATTACCTTCTGGGTCTTATCTTCCATTTGGCCCATAACAATAGCCTTCTGATTGGTTTCTGGTCTTCAGTCTTGACTCTTCTAATTCATTGTCCACACTACCACCAGAGCAAACTCTTGTCACAAAAGTGATTATTAAAATCCTTCCTTGGTTCCTCTTTGCCTATAGCAGTGGCTTTTAGACTGTTCCTAGAAGGACTTGTTTCAGTGGTTGTGCTTTAGCAAGATGGAGACTTAATGGGCCATATACCAAACTTCAAATTTCACAAATGACATTTTAAAAACCACTGGCTAAGCCAGGCACAGTGGTGCACGCCTGTAATCCCAGCACTTAGGGAGGCTGAGACAGGAGAATCATGAGTTCAAAGCCAGCCTCAGCAATGGCGAGGCACTAAGCAACTCAGTGAGACCCTGTCTCTACATAAAACACAAAATAGGGCTGGGGATGTGGCTCAGTGGTTGAGTACCCCTGAGTTCAATCCCTGGTACCAAACAAACAAACAAACACTGGCCAGAGGGGAGGGAAGAATAGAAGTTCACTGGATTAGGTAAAAGGGAATGAAAGGAAGGGAGGGGGATGAGAATAGGAAGGACAGAATGAATCTGACATAACTTTCCTATGTTCATATATGAATGCACAACCAGTGAACTCCACATCATGTACAACCACAAGAATGGGATCCTAACTAGAATAAACTATACTCCATGTATGTATAATATGTCAAAATACACTCTACTGCCATGTATACCTAAAATGAACAAAAAAAAAGCAAAAAACACTAGCCAACAGGATAAAAGAGATGCTACTTAGGAGGACACAAGCCATACAAGTCCTTCTACATGATCCTTAGCACACCTCTCTCTCTCTTCTCATGCCTACCTTCCACTCATGCCAATCTTTATAACATGATATGCAATTCTTCTAAAACACCAAGCTATTTGATATCTGTGCCATGGCTTATTTCCTTAGAATATCTCCCCATTTCTATAATTTGTTCATCTGATAATAACAAATTACCATTCTCTACTTCCCTCCAGTCCACACTTACAGTTCTGGCTCTAATATTACCAGCATTACTTCCGTCATGAAGCCTTTTTAGTACCTGCTTCTCATTCCCCTACCAGATAGCATTAATTGGCTCCCTTGTGCCATTACTGTAGCAATAATAATAGTGGGATTAATAGATAAATTCATTGAGCATGTACTATATTCTATGGCAGGCATTGTGCAAAGTTCCTTATGTGTAATATACATGCCACTTTAAACTTTACAACACTATGATGTATCAGGTATAACTTTTTCCCCCATTTTAGAGCTGGAGAGACCGAGGTTTAACTATCTTACTTAACCTACTTGCCCAAGTTGTACAGCCAATATGCAGCAGAGCTAGATCTCCTCATGTACTTAACCCCCAAAGCATATGTACTTAAGCTGTGTATCACAAGGATCAGGCTGGTACCTGAGTCATGCAAGCATGGAATAAGAAAATGGGGCCCTTGAACAGATGAGTCAATAAAGAAAATGAGGTACACATACACAATGGAATATTAGTCAGCCTAAAAGAAGAATGAAAATTTGGCATTTGCAGGTAAATGGATGGAACTAGAGAATATCAGGCTAAGTGAAATAAGCCAAGCCCAAAACACCAAAAGCCAAATGTTTTCTCTGATAACTGGATGTTGATCCATAGTGGGGCTGGCGGTGGATAAGGAAGAATGAAGGAACTTTGGTCTGTGTAGAGGGCAGTAAGGGGAGGGGTGGGGCTTTGGGGATGGGAAGGATGGTAGAATGAGACAGACATTATTACCCTATATACATGTATGATTACACTACTGAAGTGACTCTGCATGATGTACAGCCAGAGGAATGAGAAGTTGTGCTCCATTTGTGTACAATGTATCAGAATGCATTCTACTGTCATGCATAACTAATTAGAACAAGTTAAAAAAAAGAAATAGGGAGTGGCAGGTACTATGGAATTAAAAAGGACACACTCAAGCTATAAACATTTTTTAAAGGAAGGAGAGAAGAGGAGGAAAGGGTACAAGGGAAGAAAGAGAAGGAACAATCCTGAGTTATAAACAAAACATTTCTTTAGAATAGTCCTGAGCCAAAGGCCAATAGCTTGAGACCCCTGTTTCACACTGTATGTAATTCCTAGTATTTTTTTTTGTCATAAAATGCAAGGCAGGATGATCTGTTATAATAGTAGTACCTATATCTTTCTCACAGCTGTAGGCACCCTATGAAGGAAGGAAGGAAAATTCTCACTTCTCATCTATGTCCTAGATATGTAACAAAAGAGACTCAGGGCAAGGGAGAAGGGAGGAAGGTGCAAAAGTGGCCCATAGGAGAGGAAAAGAAGCCTAAATACTCTCTGAAACTGGGAATGGGAGTAAGAATTGTCAAGTTTTTCAGGGACCTCACAAATTACCTGATATGTAATTCATATGGAAGGACATGATAATATATTGACCTGATACATATATATGGATATATGTATAATATATACGTGATATGTATGTGTGTGTGTATGTATATATACATATACACATATTTCTAGAAAAAATGGTTAATAGATATCCCAAGATCAGCATGAACCATGCCTTTCAGCTATCATGTATGGCTGAAAACTAAACACTTCTCAAATTTTCTGTACTGGGTAAACTTCAGTGTACTAATTTTCTATTGCTACTATAATAAATTACTACAAATTTGATGGCATAAAGCAACACAGATTTATCTTAGTGTTCTGAAGGTCAGAAGTCTGACATGGGTCTTGATAAGCTAAAATCAGGATGTCAGCAGGGTAGAATTCCTTCCCAGAGGCTCCAGGGGAAAATCGGTGCCCTTGACTTTTCAAACTTCTAGAAGCTGCCCATATTCCTTGTCCCCTTCCTTCATCTTCAAAGGCAAAATGTCAGGTCGAGTTCTTCTCACATTGCCATCTCTCTGCTTCTCTCTTTTGTTTCCTTTTTCCACTTTTAAGGACTCTTGTGATTACATTGGGCCCACCCAGATAACCAGAATAATCTTCCTGTCTTGAGGCCAGCTGATTAGTAACTTTAATTCCATATGCAACATTAACTGTTCTTTGCCACATGATATAATATATTCACAAGTTCCTGAGATTAGTACATGAACCTCTGCCTACCATAACCAATGATATCTATAAATTTTTTGAGTAGGGGATTATTTTAGATTACATATAGCATTGCCCTACCAAGTAGGTTTTGATACATAAATCTTTCTCATTTACCTTTTTTCCCACCTGTGGTACTGGAGATGGAAACCAGGGCCTCATGCATGCTAGGCAAGCACTCCAGCACTGAGCTATATCCCCAGCCCTAAATATTTCTCATTTAGAAAAATAAATGTCATGAGCAAATGAATTCATATGACTGTACACCTACAACATTGATTATTTTATTTCTCTGTGTATAAGGCAATCTTCAACTTTCTACTGAGCTTTGGAATGATGACCATGTCCTCTTATTTCCCTACATCTAGCACCATGCCTGGCACCTCATAGAGACAATGTCTGCAACAGTAATAACTACAGGAACACTGCTTCATCTGGAAAAGAACATTTGTCAAGTTGTATTTGTAACTTATTTCAGAGCTGTAGAGATTTCAAAAAACTGAAACTAAGGCTTTGAAAGGGAAGACCTCAACATACACTATATTAAAAATCCACTTAAAATAGATGTCAGAGATATTTTTATTATTTGCAAATTGGATCATTCATCAGTGGAATATGAAGCAAAAGAAAAGGAACTGTTTTCCCAAACCACATGAATTCTTACTTATATTTCATATTAAATCAATAAGGTGAAAGTCATTTCCAAAATATTATGATTCATGAACTTCATTTACCACTCCCTCTTTTGGTTTGATCAGAATAGCCATCTTTATAGAATGCTAGAATTGTTGATATTTTATTGCATTGCCATATCTCATTATTATGTATTAAATGCCATTATTTATGGCCACTACTTAATCTGATGTGAGGCAGAAAAAATTATTGAAAGCTTGGCACCTCAGGAATAGACATTTTATAAGGATGAAGGACTGACTGGGAAGAGTCAATGGTCCTTCATCTGCCCCTCAGATCATTAACTCCAAGTGGTTATTTGCTCCCAGGCACTGTCCTGTGCCCAGGTTGTTATTGCTGTGATATGTCGATGAAGGAGAATATATTTTAAATGCTTTAATACAAACTCAAAGCTCATGAAGGGTGCCAGATTGAAAGCATTGGAGTCTGAAGTCATCAGGTTATGCACTGGGCTAGTTCCAAAGTACAGAGAGATGCTTGACCTTGAATGACCACCTTGCAAGAGGGTAGAAATATAGTTTGCTGAACTTTAAGACACTGACAGCAGAACAGCATGGAAGTATCTCCCAGTTAAGCATTTTTATCAAGGAAGACAACTTGAAATGACTAGCTAAACTTAGACTTCAATCTATTTAGTATAATACCAGTACTGGCATATGAGGGGGTGGAAGAGTGGGTGGTACTGGTGTTAGGATACACAATTGCTTTAAGTCAAAGAAAAATAAATGTCCTTTACCAACTCAGAAAACCACTGAAATAAGCTGCAATCTTTAAAAGAACTAGCATGTATGTTCCAATTTAATCACCAATCTTGAGCCCATATCACACACCTGAAAAAGTCCTTAAATTTCTAAAAACCTTAGAATGCTTGAGCAGGAAGAAAAATGGAACTATTCAACCCAAAGTTTTTAGTGAATATATGAGAAAACTAAATCTCAGAGAGGAGAAGTGTGCCAAGGGAATAACATATTACTAATATAATACTAAGAGGAGAGCCCAGGTTTTCTGATTGATAGGCAAGAATTTTTGTACTATGCCATGTTGTCTCTAAAGAAGGAAAACTAGTTGCTGTTTGAACCTTTTAAATATTCAGTGTCATTTATTTTTTATAAGAGCATTCTTGGGGCCTGTCAGGCATTTTTCCCTACATTCTGTTCTACTCATTCACATTAGCTAAGATTTGTCACACATTTAAACTTAGTTTGAAAAATAACCTACAGTTAGTATCATACAAATCCAAAATTAACAAAACCGTTTTCACAAAAGACACAATATCTGAAAATCTTGACTTCTTCCTCCATACATTTCTATGATCTTACTTTTTGTTTTGGAGTGATCTGAATTATTATCCTCTTAAAGACAGTACCTCTGGAAGAATGGCAAATAGAAATATGTGTAGTAAAGTCAAAACTGGGAGATACATTTTAAATTCCCAATACAGACTAATTTGAATTGGAACCCAATTAATGAAACCCTTAATGAGATATTTTTAGAATATTTTTCAATAGGCAATGCAAAGTCTAAGAATTTTGGTTTTTAAATATACTTCCATCTTTTGTACTTTAAAGAAAGTATCAAGTAATGCCAGACACCAACTTTCCACAAATTCAGATCATCATTTGACTTTATTATAACTTGGAATGTGAATTCATATTTGATCAATGATGAGTAGTACTACCATATATAGGTACCAAAGAGTGAGAAAAAACAATACTTTCTATTCCCTACTTACTATCAATTAAATATTGACAAATATTCTTAATAACAATTAAGAAAAATGAGGGAGATTCCCCATCTTGCCACATTTTCTTAAATCTTACACCTAACAGAAGTCTGACTGTAGAAGCAAACACATTTCCAATATTACAGTTGAATTCTATCTGCATTGGCACATTTACCAAAAGATAAGGCATAGCACCTTTTGCCTGATAGTTGCACAATAAATATTTATTGGGCATGTGAATGAATAGATGAAAGAACCGAAGGATAAATAAATGCAAAACCTGTGTCAATACCAATATTTTAATTGTGACTTTCCTAAAAGAATCAAAGGCAAATATTTCTTTGGTAAATTTTCTGAGTGGAAACATTTGTTCCATTGATATGAAGAAATGCCATATTTGTTTGTAGTCAGTGAAAACTACTAAAAAGTTTTGCAAACATCCTCACTGGCCATTGTTATTCCTACACACTCTGAAGATGATTCCATTAGTCAAGGAGTGTCTTGATCTTAGTAACTGTACATGAAAAGGGTCACATAATTATTGAAACATGTAAGACAGCCTGCATATTTGGTTTTGCAAAGACAATAATAGGGTATAGGCACAAGCTTATCTATGAAATGTAGAAAGAGATGTCAAGGAGTTTAAAAAAATGCTTTTTATTTACATAAAACAATAAACATAAGATAATATCAGTGGAATATTCCATTCTTTTCACATTAGATAGCTATATGTTCAATTTCCAAAGTAAAGTTCAGTGCAGAATGCACATACCTTGATAGATCCAGAAGTTAAGGTAATCAAAAAGGAGACAGCTGAATAAAGGTCACCCTTGTAGTTCCTGTAAACAAATTAAGCCAAATTATCCTTCAAACATATGTACAAACAAGTCCAGAGTAATGCTTATATTAAGGAACAAGAGGAAATACATGTAGCGTGGGCATGGGAGATGGGTGTAGTGACTACAAAAATTCATTTTGTAATTCATAAGAGATAAAGAGTTTTTTTAAAAAACTTCTGCTTGTAACTACAAACAATTATATTAACTTTGCTGCTACTAATTTTTTGGTTTTTTTTGTTTTTGCACAGGAATGAAACCCAGGGCCTCAGGCATGTTAGGCAAGCACTTACCACTGAACCACACCCCCACTCTCAAAGATTTTGTATTTGTAGTACAGTATACCTTGAAGAGTGTGGAACTCTCACCCACTACACACTCTCCCAACAAAACACTGTACAATTTTCACTCAACATACCACTCATGTTAAGATAAAATGTCCATGATTTCAAGATGTTTACAGCAATGTAAAGTGTATACTAATTGTAATTTCTTACGTTAATATAGTCCTTTAGGGCTGGGGCTGTAGTTCAGTGGCAGAGTGCTTGCTTAGCACTTGTTACGCATACTAAGTTCTGTCCTTAGCCCTCATAAAAATAAACAAATAAAATAAAGGCATACCACTCATCTATAACTACATAAAAATTTAAAAAATATGTAGTCCTTTATTTCTCAAAACAACTCTGTTATACAATTAGGAAACTGAGATCCAGAAATGTTAAATGACTTGCACAAAGTCACATATATGGTTAATTGGCAAAGCCAGGATTAAAATTCATATCTTCTCACTTTTAATTCATTCCTTTTCCCAATGGACCACATGACATCTTTTATTTAACAATTATAAAAATGATTGTAAAATATGTCTCCCATGTGTCATCCTTGGTACTGAGCAGGAGTCATGCTGTTATATAATGATCCCCACTAATTTACTCCACTTAAGAGATGCACCTTTTCCTATAATTTTTACAGTGCCCATATGAAGTCACAGGAAATTTTAACATACAAACTTTTTTTTTTTGGTACTGGGGATTGAACTCAGGGGTACTCGACCACTGAGCCACATCCCCAGGCCTATTTTGTGTTTTATGTAGAGACAGGGTCTCACTGAGTTGCTTAGTGCCTCACCTTTGCTGAGGCTGGCTTTGAACTCAGGATTCTCCTGTCTCAGGCTCCCTAAGTCCTGGGATTACAGGCTTGAGCCACTGCGCCTGGCTTAACATACAAACTTTAAAAATTATTTCATCAATAATGTAAAACTGGTACAGTATTTATAGAGCTCAACTTGACAAAAGGGACCAAACCTTTAAAATATACACTTCCTTTGATCCATTTATTTTATATTCATACATTTATAAGGGAACCATCAGAGATGTAAACAACTGTGTGTATAAGAATTTTTCATTTTTAATAATAATCAACATTGGAAATTGCCTAAATATCCAATAAATGAAATTTGATTAAACAGATCAAGGAACAGCCACATGATGACTAAGCAGCCCTTAAATATGACATGGGGACAGTTAAGGGAAATTTATTGTCACTTCATATAATTTCTACCCATAGCTTTCATTTGCTGCTCCTAAATTATGCTTTGAAAGAGTTAAGGGAGGGAGAGACTATAATTTTTTCTTTACATTTTTGGTTGTTTATTCAATTCTGTCTCTACTCTCCACAAATGTATGTATATAACATTTTATTGACATAAATACGTTCACAAAATACTGATAAGTGGAAAAGCATAGTATTAAGTACATTTTAACGTGAGTCCAGTGTAGAAAAATGTTGTATATGTTAAATATATATGATTCTCTTTTTTCTGTGTATCTATATTTTCTAACTCTTCTAAAATGAACATATATTACCCATATATGAAAAAAGTTATGTTTTGTATTCTTTAAAACTCCATTTTGAAAAGGCAGTGTAGTGAATTAAAGCTAAAAAAAATACAACTTTAAACTTGAACAACCCAATATTGTATGATTGACACTTAATTAATCTCATGGCCCCAATTTATCAATCAAGTCATCCCCAAACATTATTTTTACATATGAAGAAAAATTCAGTAGTAAGAACAAACAATTTAATTTTTCTACCAGCAAAATGAAACAGAATAAAACATTTAAATGCAATTTTTCAAAAATGAAGGTCAATAACATCATTGTCACCTTTGACAATGATCACCAAGGTGACCTTATAAATATAATAGAGTATCATATTATTGCTAATGATCTCCAGATCCAATGCACTATATATAAATCATTCATAATAGACTGAAGTGGTGCTCTTGATTAGTTGCAATCTAATTGCCTGATGTGCATTTTTCATCACTGTTAATGTTGCTCAAAAAAGACATAGTTCTGTTCAAGTGTTGATGTGGTTCCATAATTGTGCTAAGTTAGAATCTTTCAAGGGAAGACATTTCAGAAAGTACTTACATCCAGACTACAAAAACATTTCTGGCTCTTGTGCTGCATATACCAGAGCAAGTCTGTAGAAATTGGCATCATACCCATCAGGCTGATTCTGCAAGGAGGCTAGCAAAAAATGCTCTAAAAAATAAACTGCCCTATATGTAGCATTTTGCCTTGGTGAGATACACAGAGGTCTGGGAAGCAAAAGGGCTTTAAAAAGATATAGCTCTTCTCTGCTTGCTTCTCAATTGACTTCAACCTGGAGCCTTTAGGAATGTATCACCCCATTTATGATTAGAAAAGGCCAGTTCACAAGTTGATCTATATCAGATACCCCAGGTTACTTGCCATCACTTACCAGTTCCCAACATGTACCACTTCTCTCACTTTTATCTCTTGATTCCACTCAAGAGTTCATTTCCAAAAAAGGAACTGTCGACAGTCTTAATATAGCATGTGGACTAACTACCCTTTAAAAAAAAATTTTGACAGCACCATCATTGGACTTAACTAAATAATGCATTCCAGAGGCAAAAATAACTGAAGCCACAAATGTTAGAAATGTATCTCACAGAACTGACTAGGTTTTGCTAGATCCTGCAAGCAGAGTACTAAATCTAAATCTGGACAGCTCCTTAAGAGAGTATCTGCCAAGGGCTAGGGATGTAGTTTAGTGGTAGAGTGCTTGCCTAGCAAGCACCAAGGCCCTGGCTTTGATTCCTAGGACTGAAAACAAGAAAAAGAAGACGTCATTTAGTGCAGCACCATTTAAATAGTGCCACTGCTGCTTCTTTAGTTCTATGTAGAGAATAATCTACTTCCTTCCAAAGAAAGTTCTCAGTCTCTTAAAATTATCTATCAGTCAGCTGGGCGCGGTGGTGCAAGCCTGTAATCCCAGCACTTAGGGAGGCTGAGACAGGAGAATTGCGAGTTCAAAGCCAGTCTCAGCAACAGCGAGGTGCTAAGCAGCTCAGTGAGACCCTGTCTCTACATAAAACACAAAATAGGGCCAGGGATGTGGCTCAGTGGTCGAGTGCCCCTGAGTTCAAGCTCCAGTACCAAAAAAAAAAAAAGATCTATCAGTCAAGATTGACTATGGAGTTGAAATGCATAAATTACAGGTGAGCAGAAGAAAGTCTAAATGTCTTTTTCAAGATGTTGATAATGAAAATATCTATGTGTGTGAATATGCATACATATGTAAATATGTATATATGTGTAAGGATGGCTATCTTTCTCAAATGGATTTTAAAAGTATAATTTCTATTGGTTTAGGAAATAGGAAAATTCATATTTGTTTTTCAACAACTACTAAATTATATACTAATTAAAACATCTATATTAACATTTTCTATTTTCAGGGGACCTTGGCCTGCACATAAGTCACACATTATTTTGCTAATGAGTACATCTTTACATATTGCTACACACGCTTTGAAACTCCTAATGCTCTTTTTCTAATGGGACATTTACTCAAATACCTTGTAGAAAATAATTGTGTTAACAACGAGGCAGTTTCCCCATTATAATGATCAGTGCTCTTAAACAATTAATGCTGCAACACTCTGTATTGTCACTTTCTTCCTCAGGGCTTAAAGAACTTCTAGGTTTATATTATTGGCTGCAGCTTCTTTTCTTTCTGGCAATATGGGCATTTCTAATGACGAGACCTGCCAAAAGTTGTCAATGCTATTTTTCTTCTTTTCCATTAGAGGTGACTGTGGCTGAATAGCTAAGTAATCTATAGTCTAACTTCACTTAATTGTTTTTACTACATGACATGAAGAAATATAGTGAGTAATCACTTCTGTTTTACATGAGGCAAATTGCTAGTGCTTTCTACAGCAATCTAAAGAAGACTTACCATGCCTAATCTCCCTTGAACATGCTGTTCAAACCCTGACAGGGTAAACTCAGCCATCTTTGGTTCTTCAGTAAGTGAAGACTAGATTGGATTGGTGGATCTCAATTATTTCCCTATCTCTGGACCTCTTCCAAAGCAAAGTAGCCAGAGAACAATTGGTACAGTCAGAATTGGCATATTCCTCTCCCTCCAGCACTTTTTGTCAAAGAGAATGGGTATATTCTTGTTACTTGTCACCAAAATCTCACTTCTCATGTGACAGTAATTATTTTATTTTGTTTCCTCTTTATTTGCCTTGTAAATATACTCTGTATGATAATGAAAGTTACATAATCTTATTATAGAAAATCTGGAAAATACCAGAAGTATAAAGTATACCATCCATCTTCCCCAGAGACCATTTCATTTTTAACACTTTTGTGCATTTTCCAGTATTATTTTTTTCTTGCATATTGAGTATACACAATTTTCTATCCACTTTTATCATTTGATAGTATAACAAACATTTTCCTTTTTTCATAAAATATTTGTAAACATCATCTTTAATGGCCATAAAAAATTGCATTTTCTAAATAGAAATTCCCTTGTTGAACATTTTGCTTCCTTCACTTTTTCTACTGTTACAAGTAATGTTTAGTAAAAAAAATCTTTGCAAATGAAGCTGCTTCTACATTGCTTATTAGTTGTTTAGGACAAATTCCCAAACATAGAATCACTGGGTCAACTACTATGAACGTTTTTTCAGTATTTTCTTTTTTAAAATTAATTTATTTTAGTTATGTGTAAATTAGGATTCATTTTGACATCACTATAAAAGCCTAGAATATATTTGCTCTCACCGGGCTCAGTGGCGCATGCCTGTAATCCCAGCAGCTGGGGAGGATGAGGCAGGAGGATCCTAAGTTCAAAGCCAGCCTCTGCCAAAACAAGGTGCTAAGCAACTCAGTGAGATCCTGTCTCAAGATAAAACACAAAATAGGGCTGGGGATGTGGCTCAGTGGTCGAGTGCCCCTGAGTTCAATCCCCAATACCTACCCCCCAAATAATTTGCTCTCATTCCATCCCCAGTACATCTTCTTTCCCTTCTCTACTCCTCCCTCCCCCTGTTCATTTCCCTCAACCAGTGTGAACATATTTAAGTTTTTTTACTGCAAACTACCAAACTTATACCAACATTTTATCATGTCTTTATTATTCAATCATTTATGCAATCAATATTTATTAACAGCCTATTATGTGTCAGGCACTATTGTAGCTGATATGGACACAGTAGTGAACAAAAAGTGCAAAAATTTCATACACTCATGGAGTGCATACGCTAGAAGAATCGACAACTTGTAAATAAACAAAACCTGGTGTGGTACCAGTTAGTAATAAGTAATATGAAGAAGATAAAAGCAGTAAATAAACTAGGACTCATTTCACACAGCAAGGTTTGAGGGGGAGAATAGTAAGACAAGAAGTCCAATAAATAGTCAGTGACCAAGTCATATATGGCAATTACCATGGAAAAGATTTTTTAAAGTTTTTAAGTTGCATTTTAAGTGTGATAAGAAGCCATCCACTGGAGGGCAAAGAGCAGGCAAATCACATGATCTTAATTAAATTTTAAAATCACCCTGGTTACTGGGTGGAAAATATATGAGAACAAAATCTCTATGTAGAGGCATGGATGAGAAGACTATTTCAGTTCTCCAGGAAAAAGAATGATGTGGTTTGATGTAGAGACTTAACAATGAATGACGAGAAAATAAATCAGATAAAGTATAGAGTTTGAAGGCAGAGTCAACAGAGCTAACCATTTGCTAATTGCTTCAAAATCAAATGTTAAAAAAGGAGAATCACAAAGGACTCTGAGGTTTGGAACTTGAACAATTACACTAAGTATTATCTCATCCCCCCAAATCCTTAGATTTATTGTTTCTAACTTGCATATATGTATGTATTTTATTGTAATGAGAATATTTAATATAATATCTACCCTCTTAAATTTTTAGATGCACAGTATAGTATCATTATCTATAGGCATGATGTACGGCAGATCTCAAGAACTTATTCACCTTGCATAACTGAAACTTTAGACCCATTGAATAGCATTTATTTTGATTTCTGAGGACTGAAATTTTTTTCAAATGTATTGGCCATTTCTGTTTCTTATCTTGTGAATTATCTTTTCATGTCTTTTCACAGGTGGCATTTATAAGATCCTTTCCTTCCCTAGCTTCTATTTCATTATTTTCTTGATTGCCTCCTACCTCTCTGCTTTTATTATAACTTCTCTTTTTAAGGCTCATCTTATTTAATTAACCTCTAAGTGCAGTGTTTTTCAAAATTTTATCTTTGCTTGTCTTCTTATTTTCTATATACTCCCTGGATGAGCTCACCTACTTATTCCTAAAATTTCAACTATTATATTGACTGATGACACCCAAACCTTTACCTCCAGATCTGACCTTCAGATATATAATTTCCATCTGTCACAATCCATCTCCATCTGGATGTCTAGGTGGTGTCTTACATTTTAAAAGTCCAAACTTGACCTCATTATCCTCACCAAAACTGACTTTTTCTTTTGTGTTCTCTATATTGCATAATAAGCCTTAGTACCACTCCTCCTTCTCATTAGCTCCCTAAATACAACCAATTTCCAAGTCTCATTGATTCTACCTTTAGAATGGCTTTCAAATTTGTCCCTTTCTCTCCACTGTCACTGTCACTGCCTTGTTCCATACTGTCATAATTTTTCACAGTTGCAATGTTATCTCTTCATTGGTCTCACTGCTTCTATTCTTTTTAAAAGAATTTTTTGTAGTTATAGATGGATAGAATGCCTTTATTTTATCTGTTTTTTTTAATGTGGTGCTAAGGATCGAACCCAATGCCTCATGCATGCTAAGAAAGCACTCTGCCACTGAGCTCCAGCTCCAACCCTGCTTCTTAATCCACTTCAATCTATCCTCCATATTGGTGTTGCCTTTCTAAAACTCAAAGTTGGTCACTCCTCCCTCACTTTAAAGCCTCTAATCTAATTCAGTAGGCTCTACTACAATAGAGAACATTACATTCCTTTGGATAAACATCAGGAAAACTATCAATTTCTGGGATAACTCTTCATGCAGTATAACACCCATTCATTCATGAAACAAGTATGAAATAAACATCTTTAGTATGTGAGGCACCTAGAAGGAAATAAAACACTATCCTCTGTTCCATATACCTGGATAGGAAACAAAAATGGTATTCTTGTTCTGGATAGGTATTCTCTATTGCTGATTTATCCTTGTGCCCTTTTACAATATTTATGTCAAGTACAATGTGAATCTTCTTATTCTGACTGAAAAATTCCTACCACTGATCAAGAGTGAATTCAAATAACCTGTTCTTTATAAAATATATAATCCCTTTAATTTTCAGAGCACTTTATTTCTGTATGTGGGCTTTATTTACATGATCAGAACATGCTTATGTGTCTATGTTCCCCACTAAATGTAAGTGTTTTGAATGTCTCTGTATTGTCAGGTAAACAGGAATTCATAAAAGTTTGTTAAATGAGTGAATGAATGAACAAAATTATCAGATGAAGATTTTTCTTCATGAAAATTGTTCTATAATGGAAATCAGTATGGAAATTCCTCAAAAGAGTAGGAATGGAACCATCATATGACCCAGCTCTTCCACTCCTGGGTATTTATCCAAAAGAACTAGAATCAGCACACTATAGTGATATATGCATACCAATGTTTATAGCAGTGTAATTCACAATAGCCAAGCTATGGAACCAGCCTACGTGCCCTTCAAAAGATGAATGGATAGGGGCTGAGACTGTGGCTCAGTGGTAGAGTGCTCGCCTCGCATGCGTGAGGCACTGGGTTCGATCCTCAGCACCACATAAAATAAATAAAAATAAAGATATTGTGTCCATCTACAACTAAAAAAATATTTTACAAAAAGATGAATGGATAAAGAAAATGTGATATATATACACAATGGAGTTTTAATCAGCCATAAAGAAGAATGAAATTATGCCTAAAATAAGTCAGACTCAGAAAGTCAAAGATCAAATATGTTCTCTTATGTGTGAAAGCTAGAGAGAGAAGAGGAATGAAATAAGAGCTTTCATGAAAATAGAAGAGTGACCAACCGAATAGAGGAAAAGGATAAAGAAGGAAGAAGAGGGGAGGGCATGAGGAAATACTAGGTAGTGAAATCTACCAAATTATGCTGTGTCCATATATGAACATACTACAATGAATCCAGCTTATATATATACTATTATAATGCCCTATAGTAATAATAATAATAATAATGACAGAAAGAAAATTAGTAGAGTGGAATAAGCAGATCTGGAGAAGGAAGAAGGGAGAAAAGGAAAGGTACTGAGAATAATAGTGATGAAATTATGTTATTTGCATGTATAAATAGGGCATAATGAATCTCATCATTGTGTATAATTAAAAAGTACCAATAAGAAATAAATATAAAAAATAAAGAAAAACATTGTTCTATGATGATCAAATCCATATAATACTAGTGTTCAATAAAAGAAGTCAGTACATGAGACCTCAAGAGTTTTGAGACTTTAATACTCATTGTCCTAAAGTTCTGTGTAAATGTTGAATATATTTTTCTGCCTTACAATAATAAGGTACCACTAAATATTTTGCTAAACGTATGGTACCAGTGTTCTCTCACTATGTCTATTGCTGTTTTACACATTTTCATAAACAGGTTTTATTAAATGTTTTACAGAAATATATTGCTAAAATTTCCTGTCTTCTGTGTTAAATTAACCATTAAAATATTTCCCTTGCACTGAATTCTAATTGTTTACATTAAAGTTACCTCACTTTCACAAGTTGTCCAATGTTTCATCTAGGCAATATCTCAAATAGAGGAAAAACAAAACAATGAAAAAAATGTAGCACCCTTGTGTTAACACTTCATGGATTACAAACCAAAAATAAATGGTGTCACACTTAAGTGTTGAGGTTTTATTAGACTAAACATGAAAGATAAATCACAAATGTACTAATAACATATGAACAAATGCACAGAGTAAAACTGTGATAAAGAATACCAATCCAAGGCCAGGTGCAGTGGTGCACGCCTGCAATCCCAGAGGCTCGGGAGGCTGAGACAGGAGAATCGTAAGTTCAAAGCCAGCCTCAGCAAAAGTGAGGCACTAAGCAACTCAGTGAGACCCTGTCTCTACATAAAATACAAAACAGGGCTGGGGATAGGTTGTGTGCTCCTGAGTTCAATCCCCAGTACCAAAAAACCAAATACAAAAACAAAAACAAAAACAAAAAACAGAATACCAACCCAATAAATTGCTGTGTAATTTCGGAACCTACCTAAGTTAATTGAAAGAATGTATGAGTCAAAGACAATATAAATAATTATATCTCACATTATACTTTATAATTCTCTAGGAGATACATGAAGAATTGGTCAGAATCAGAAAAATAATAAAAAGAGTAATCAATATCAATACTATAGTGAGTGTCCTAGAGCTCATAAATTTGTGTGCCACTATAACCTTTGGAAGTAGCAGAGAGGAGAAGAAGAAAGAAAAGGGAGAAGGAAAGGAAGAAGAAAGGGAGAATGAAGAGGACTGAAGGGAGGGAGGGAAGAAAGGGAGTGATTTTATTGATACCTCAAAATACAAAATTCTTCTCAAGACTAAGTCATAAGTATCGATTGCCCAATCAACTGCACAGCCTCCTCACTTAGAGTACAGTAGATCTCATTACAGAAATTAATACTATCTTCCCAGAGTTTCTTTATTTGACTTGCTTAACAATTCTGCCAATGCTTTCCTACATTGCTTAAAACTTGAAACCCATGAGTCACATTCACAAAAACATTTGTTTGAAGTATAGAGTAAGCACACAGGTGATGTACTTATATGTTTCTGTACATAATGCTTGTGAGATCCATGTCAGAATAAACATACACATTTAATAAATATTCCTTTAGAAAAAATTCCATACAGCCAGGTGCAGTGGCACACACCTATAATCCTAGCAACTCAGGAGGCTGAGGCAGGAGGATCGCAAGCTCAAGGCCAGTCTCAGCAACTTAGCGAGGCTCTAAGCCACTTAGTGAGACCTGTCTCAAAACAAAAAAATAAAAATAAAAAGGTCTGGGGACCGAGTTAAGAGGTTACACACCTCGGGTTCAATACCTGGCACTAAAAAATTAAACTAAATTAAAAAAGAAAAGAAAAAATTCCATCCATACACATGAACATAAACACATTTTGGCCTAGTTCATAGAATAGGAGAGATCACACATCAATATCACTCAAATGCTTGCAATTAAGTGGAACAGCTTTGAAAAAGAAAATCATTAATGTTAAAGGCAAGGGGGGCATAATGCACAGAATATAAATTCAAAATGTTGATAAGAAACATTTTGTTGATAGCAATTGAGTTAGCTAGGAACAGAGCCAAAATTTTTGGTTTAGAAGGCTTCCAGCAACTTCATGGTTGTAGTATATTTATACACCTCTATATTTAAACACAGGTGGTAATCAGCAAGATTGAGACACCTTTAATAAAGCATCATCATAGGTGCAAAGGATGTGTAGCATAAGATGAGTTCATTATCAATAACTTTACTGAATTGATCATCTCTTAGGACATTTAATTTTAAATGTACCTGAGAAAAATCTGGATTATTGAGATAGGCCATCTGCAGTAACCTTTTCTAATTTCTCTGAACAACTAAAGAGTTTTCTTAAAATGTCTATACGCATCTGGGACACAGGGATTGTGATATCTAATAAACCAATTGTCCATCTAATCTGGCACCTTCTCTTTGACAGGTGTCTAAACCAGATAGAAGCATTAGAGGCAATATACACGCTTAGAATCCACCAATTATGCAAAACCATACAACTGGGAAATTTTCTCTTTGACCTTAGATGGGATTCAGATTTCCCCTGAAGTATGAAAACTGATAGCCATGTACTTTTATTTTGGCTGCTTTACAAACCCTTATTCATATAAGCAGCTAAAAATGTTAAACTGATTCTAAACAAATGAAAGTGGATTTCCTTTAATATAACCACACTGAAATTCTACTGAGAGTTATAAATGATGATAGATAGATAGATAGATAAAAAGAAATGATAGATATTTGCATCAACATGCTAAATATTTATAAAACATTTCAGGTAAACAAGAAAACAACTGAAAAGTAAATATATAGTAATTTCAGAAGGGAAATTGAGGCTATTACTCCATTAAAAAACTGAGCATTTGGGTGAAAAACAAAAACTTAAAGATCAGATATTTGGAACCTTCCAGATAATTGAATTTTTTCATTGTTCATCCAAATGCCAACCATTTGCTGAATAGATTACATGAAATCAACATGGCATAGAAGATACAGATATTGGGAAATACACATTTTAATGGTGATTTATTTTATTGTTTTAATCAGATATTTTGGTGTCACATAAATATAGCTCAAGTAACAAAATGAATCAGTGAATAAAATATATGCAATTCAACATCCAGTAATTGGATAACAATACCCCTAATATTGCCTAAAATGTGAAACTGTAAACTACTATTTTCTTAGACTTTTAAGTAACTTCATTGTATTCAATCTATCATTAATAATTCTGAGATATATATTTTTTGACTATATATGCATTTTAAAACAGAAAAAGACCTTTTGTGCTTTATATAAACACACACAAGACAGAAACAAACACATATACACACACACACACAAACACACACTTTTTTTCATTACCAAAATCTTTTGGGAATTGCTTTTTCTAGACATAATAAATTTGTTTGCAGCTGTAATTCACAAGGAAAATGATTTCTCAGGACCTATAGCTGGTATTGCAAAAGATTTAACATGGATTGCAATGCATCTCATATTACAGACTGTGATTCCAAAATTCAATTTCATAAGTCGTAATCAGCTGCAAAAATTTTATAACAAAATATGAGAAACATTAAAAGGCAATTTCCTCATTGTTGACTACTTATCAACTGACAACTTAGTTGATTAAAATTAAAACAATCAGTATGCTTTATAGTAATGGGTAAAGTGACTGTATAATAGATTCCAAATAGATGTATTGAAATCCATTTAATCTCTAATACAAAAAGGTGGGAAGTAGATATTTTTACAAAATTGTTTTTCTATTTGAAAAGGAAAAAATAATCTACCTGCTGGAAAATTCAAGTATCTTTTATATTTATTTTTACTGTTATCACTAAGTAGGGTCCTTCAAAATACACAAAAATCACAATTTGAAAGAATGTAGTTTTTCAATGCAATAGCTATTAGGAAACTATTTTAGAGCTGTGAATGTCCTATTACAAGGAAAACACTGCAGAATACATAAATACCAATAAGAATGCACAAATCAAACCTTTATTTCTGTGACTATTTCAAAAGAACTGCTTGAGTAGGGACAAAGAAGGTAGCAATAAGATCTTCAGGAAAATGACTGATTTTTGTTCTGCTTAATCATTTATTTCTAGCAAATTCAATTCCCCAGCCTTTTACAGTTACTTTCAGGGACCAACAGGCTGGCATGAAATTCAATTAACAAGCAGGTTCCCATCCTGAATTAGTGACTCCCAGCTGTCTGTCCCATCTAGTTTCCATGGCAGTAGAAGAACTGGTGGAAAATGAGGCACAGGAAATTTTAAGAAGCCAATATATCAAACCCTTTAAGTTGATTTCTTTAAACTGATGGATCAGTATGGGAGGGGCAAGAGAGTATAGACGTGAAGTTAAAATTCTTAATTTTCTAGCTTGTTGAAAAGGCTAAAACGACAACAAAAGTGTTGTTTTTGTAACTGTTGAGGAATGCAAGCAACATCTTCATGTATATTTAACAGAAGACTAAAGATTCACAATGACATTTGGTTCATTATGTATTTTTCAGTAATCCAGCATGTTTAAGATACTTTACATGTATTTTAAACTTTTATTTTTTGACATAGATATTAAGGATCATCATCAGCCTGTTAAATGATTCCAAAGTGAAGTAAAAAATTCTATCAATCAACCAAATATTTATTTGTGTCACCTCAAACAGCTGGATGGTTGATGGGACTTTGCACTTGCAAATTTGAGTGTCACTCAGGTATGGTCTAGGAGTCATAAGTATCAGAAAAAAATACTAACCTTGGCATAGACTACCACAAACACAGATAGGAAGACTCGGAGTAGGAGCTTCACAGGGATGATCCACTAACATGAAAAAAAAATTTAAACACATTTTCATGTGATGATTTGCCAATTAACTTCTCTACTCTTACAGTTAGAGTAGGGAGGGGGTGGAGAACCCAATATTTCAGGTTCATTACATCACATTAAAAACATCATCCAAGTTTCACCATATGCTATTGTTTACCTAAAGCAGAGGCTTGGACAGGAAGTACAATTCGGAATGTTTTTTTAAGTTGTAAATTATCCAATTATACTTTCAGGTCTAGAAATGGGTCCTGAAGTTACATAAGAATTTAATAGGCTTCATTTATTAGACTCTAAGTTA
>PVHX01014543.1:11801-50132 GCA_004024805.1 Geosciurus inauris | reverse complement strand
CATGCCTATAATCCTAGCGACTCAGGAGGCTGAGGCAGGAGGATCCCAAGTTTGTTTGAGGCCAGTCTGGGGAACTTCCTGAACCCTGTTTCAAAAAGTAAAAAAAGGAACTGGGGATATATCTCCATGGTAGGGTGCCCCAGGTTCAACCCCCAGTATTTCACATATACACAAAAAGATGAGGTCCCACAGCTCTGCCCTTAACAAGTGATTTAATACCATCATGACAAGAGTGAGTTCTTAGAAAAGGTGAACTCAGCCACCTTTCTCTACGCACATACACTCCTCTTGAGGAATACCATACACTAGGTGGCTTATAGATAACACAGATTTCTTTTCCACAGTTCTGGAGACTAATAGGTCCTAGATTGAGGTGCCAGCAGATATGGGTAAAAGCTGCTTCCTGGTGCCTAGATGGCCGTCTTCTCAGAGGGAAGAGGGAGCTCTCTGGGTCTTTTTTATAAGGTGGGAGCCCATCGTGCTGGAGCCATCCTTGTGCTCTGATCACACCCCAGAGGTCATGTATCCAAATACTGTCACATTGGGGAGTAGGTTTTAACATAAGAATTAGGAGGTGGGGCACAAATATTCACTGAATAGCAGAGGTGAATATTACCTCTAAGAACTTAAATATGGCCTCTTGTGTTTAAACTGTTACATTTCAGCATCATCAGTCCAGTAGACTACTTTATTGGTTCCTAGTTACTTCAGTGGATTTTTCTTCCCAGCCAGACTATCGCACAGTAATCTTTTGGATTTCCTAATGTGTTTTATATATTTGTCACCAACCTAAAAACCTCCATTTGTTTTGGAAAAACTAAAATGCTGAGTTCTGTAGTAGAGTAGAACTGTACATGTTAGTTGAATATACTTGTTTTCTTTGGTCCTCTTGGTTCCCTTCATTTTTTCCTGCACACTAACAATTTAAAATCCTGTTATTCAGAGTCGAGAAGCATACTTCTTTATATGTTTATAAATACACTCCATAATTAGTTCTGCTGCTTCTCCCACCTCATTCCTCATAAAAACAAAGCTATAGAATGCTTTGAATTTTCAGTGACATGGTAAATTATTTCTGTTTATAGGATGTTCGTTGCCATGGTAACAAGGAACCAGCTCATTCTTGAAGTGGGGCAGGATCCTAGATCATTGGCTTTAGAAGGTTCTAAATTCAAAAGCCTTTTTATAAGACAACCCCACAGCCTGTTCAAGATGTGTGTAAACATACTTAGCTTACAGAAATCATTGCTAAGGTATATTGTAGAGGAAGGAAAATGCCCCAAGTTGGGGTTCTGTCACATTTCAGAGACTCCAAAACAAATCCGGATGGGCTTTACATTTGCCTGAGGATAGTCAAGTAGCTTGCTGTTAAGGCTCATTACTGTCCACCACCCCTCCCCACTTGATACTGAAAACAAGTGGCAGAGAAGATCTAGGGTACTAGAGAATTATATGAATCACAAGTAAAAAGTGATTTTTAGACTTAGTCCAAATTGCCTAAGTGGTGGGTCATAGGTTACACTGTTTTAAGTATGTTGTAAAATAGATTTGGATGTGCTTTTTTTTGGGGGGGGGTACTGGGGATTGAACTTGGGGGCACTCAACCATTAAGCCACATCCGCAACCCTATTTTGTATTTTTTTTTTTTTAATTTTAGAGACAGGGTCTTGCTGAGTTGCTCAGTGCCTTGTCATTGCTGCGGTTGGCCTTGAACTCGCAATCCTCCTGCCTCAGCCTCCCGGGCCACTGGGATTACAGGTGTGCACCACTGCGCCTGGCTGGAAAGTGCCTTTTTTATTTATGTTTTTTATTTATTTTTAAAATTTTGTCTGTTGGTACTGGGGATTGAACCCTGGGCACTTTACCTTTGAGCTACATCCCCAGCCTTTTCTTTTTTTAAGACAGGGTTTCACTGAGTTGCAGAGTCTGGTATGGAAATTGTAATCCTCCTGCCTCAGCCTCCTGAGTTGCTGAGATTGTAGGTTTATGCCACTGTGCCTGGCTTTACTGGACATATTTAAATTGTCCAGGAAAACATTATGGCAGGGTGTGTGCTTGACATCTGTGTTTTTAAAGAGATGTTTGGAATGTATGCATGTGTGTATTTTGTACATTTCTGTGGGGGCTAGGTTCAGCTGTGTATAGTTTGTTTTGTCCACCTAGTGTTCCTCACAGATCATAATAAGCAATTGGGCAAGGTGGCACACACCTGTAATCCCAGTGACTTGGGAGGCTGAGGTGGAAGGATTGCAAATTTGGGGCCAGCCTGAATAACTTAGTGAGACCCTGTCTCAAAATAAAAAAGGGCTAAGCCAAGTGCAGTGGTGCACACCTGTAATCCCAGTGACTTTGCCAAGGCAGGAGGATCACAAGTTCGAGGCCTGCCTCAGCAACTTAGTGAGGCACTAAGCAACTTAGTGAGACACTGTCTAAAAAATAAAAGGACTAGGAATGTTGCTCTGTGGTAAAGCTCCTCTGGGTTTAGTCCAAGTACTTAAATAAATAAATAGGGCTGGGGGGAGGGTAAACTCAGTGATAGATCACCCCTGGGGTTCAATCCCTAGTACAAAAACAAATTCATAAAAAGAAAACAAAATTAGCATTTTCCTCAAATGTTTCCCCAGTAAATCACTCAGTTCTATTAGAATTGATTACATAGTTAATTAAAAGGTCTTGGAAAATGGAGAATTACCACGAAACCCCGAGAACCACTCCCTAGAGGCCTTGAAATATATTTTGCATAAATCTCCAAATGGAGATTTATGCAAAATATATTTCAAGAGCAGTTTATTTCTAAATATATATTTTTAGTTCTTCCCTCCTGTATATTACACCATTCTCAAACCTTGAAAATATTTGAAATAAACTCAGTAGAGGGAACCAGGTGTGGTGGTGCATGCCTGTAATCCCAGCTACTTGGGAAGCTGAGGCAAGAGGATCACAAATTCTAGGTCAGCTTTTGCAGGGGATTTAGGGGAGATCCTGTCTAAAAAAATTTTTAAAAATTAAAAAAAAAAGACAGAATGTAGTGGTGGGTTCAATCCCTAGTAACAAAAAAGAAAATAAAATTAGTTCAGTGGTATAACTTGTTGCAAAAACAGATCATCAGTAAGTAGGCTCCTTTCTTCAGTAAGTATACTAAACTTTGAGATGATTGGCAGAAAATTGGGAGAATTGAATAGTGATAGATTAGATTAGATATCTTTAGTAGGAAAAAAAAGCAATCTAACAAATAAGCACTTGGAAAGATTTAGAATAGTTAAGGGAACCAGTTCAAACTCAGAAGAATATGAAAATCTAGGAAGTAAAAATCCATTCAGTTACATCAACTGAAGAAAATATGTAATAAACCAAGTGGATGATCTTAAAGGATGTGTAACCATGTTTTGTGTGTGTGTGTGTGTGTGTGTGTTGTTGTTATTTTGTTTTTGTTTTTAATTTTGAGACAAGGTCTTACAAAGTTGGTATGGATCACTGTGCCCAGAGCTAGCCTTCATTGTCATGCTAAATTCTTTTTTAATTTTTATTTTATTTTTCAGTACTGGGGATTGAACTCAGGGGCACCTTATCACTGAACTATACCCCTAGCTCTTTTTGCTTATTTTGAGACAGGCCTTGCCAAGTTACTGAGGGTCTTGCTAAATTGCTGAGGCTGGCCTCAAACTTTGGATCCTCCTGCCTCAGCCTCTGAGTTGCTGGGATTATAGGCTTGCACTATTGCGCCTGGCTTCATGTTAAATTCAGTTAAACTTTGGTGGTTTTTTTTTTTTTTTTTTAACTGCTTCACCTGCCTATTTTTTGTTTGTCTAATTACTGGTGTTCCTCTCCCTTCCTCCTCTAACTTCCTAAATGAGAGCTTGTGAAAGGCAGTATGTATAGTTTGATTTTTGTGTTTTCTACAATTGTGCAAAAAGTTTAGATTCTAGAGGTATCAGCCACAATCTCACTTTTTATTTTATTATTATTATTATTATTTTGTACTGGGAATTGAACCCAGAGGTGCTTTACCATTGAGCTACATCCCCAACCTTTTCTATTTTTGTTTTTTGAAACAAGGTATCACTAAGTTGTTGAGGCTAGACTTGAACTTGCAATCCTCCTGTCTCAGTCTCCCAGGTTGCTAGGATTGTAGGCTGTTCAGATTTAGTTTTATTGTTGTAAACTTGGGACATCCTCTACACTAATCACTTACTGCTAACAAGTGTTACCTAAAAACATTCTAATTTTTTACCTAACTGTTGGGCATTTTCTTTTTATATTGTTTCACCCACCCATTTAAGGATTTTTTGGGGTGAGACTGCATAAATGTTCTAAAAAATTTCTTTTAAATTTGAGTCCTTCAGTAATGATTTGAGTGTATGTATATCAGGATCAGCTGAGCTTCAGTTCCAAAAAACTTTTACTTCTGTGCCATTTTGTCTCTATTCTGCTCTCCTCCAATTTCTGATTTGTCATATATAAATAGGCACTCATGTTTTTGGGTTGTTTTTTTTTTTGTACGAGGGATTGAACTCAGGGGTACTCCATCACTGAGCCACATCTCCAGCCCTATTTTGTGTTTTACAGACATGCACCACTGCACCTGGCTGTTTTTTTTTTTTTTAATGAGTTTTATTTATCTTTCAAAATTTTTATTTTATGAACTGGTTGACTGTAAAATAGCTTTCTGAAATCTTTTACCTAAATTTATCATTTGTGAGTGGTATGACACATACTCTCTTCATAGCCCTTGAACTTTTAAATACTGTGTACTTCATTAATTTGTCTCCCAATTAGAATGTAAATTCAATGAGAATGGAGATTTTTGTACTTTATTTCTATATTCCCAGTCTCTGAAAAAGTGCTTGGTTATAGGTAGATGCTCAGTAAATAATGAATGAAAGATTTACTTGATAATTTAGCTCCCAAAACTGTGGGATATGAATAGGAGAAAGTATTTACTGGAACATTCAAATTAGGGACTGAAAATTCTTTTATATTTTTTATGTGAAATGGAAGAAAATTCAGCAAGGGTAAGGATTGGACTTAAAATACCCTAATCTCTGTAGGTTTTAGTATATACACTCAAATAATTTGAGAACCACTATAGTAGCGCAGATCTGGAGGAGGCTAAGCCTGGAAATTGCTACCTTCTTTGTGTTTGTATATTTAGACCACAGAGATTTTATTAAATCTCTGTGGTCTAAATATATTAATAGCTTTTCCTATGCTGTTTTCATCCTCTTCTGAACTTAAGAATTTGTGATCTAGAGTAGTATTTTGCAAATTTGAATAACATGAACCCTTCAATGTAGATATAATTTTCTATTTTTTCTGTTACATTATTTAATTATGTGTGCAACTATAAAAAATAAATATCAGCCGGGCATGGTGGTGCACGCCTGTAATCCTAGCACTTTGGGAGGCTGAGACAGGAGAACTGTGGGTTCAAAGCCAGCCTCAGCAAAGGCAAAGCACTAAGCAACTCACTGAGACCCTGTCTCTAAAAAAAACACAAGATAGGGCTGGGGATGTGGCTCAGTGGTCGAGTACCCCTGAGTTCAATTCCTGGCATCAAAAAATAAATAAATATTTATTTGTATGTAATATACATATAATACTTAAAATATTTTGATATTGGTTTGAAAAGCTAAATTGATAATGCAATATAAATACTAACACCTACTCTATATTTTTTGTCATTTTTAAAAGATACTGTGGTAAGTTACCCTTTTCCTTGTTTGAACTGATACTGAAACCTTTCTTTGCCTTGTGTTTGGCTTTCATTTTGCCTTAATCAGGATTTCTAGCATACCAAAGCTTATCTAATTATTTTCCTAATATATTTATTATATATATTTATTTATTATATATTAGGAAAATATATTTTCCTAATATATTTAAGAACTAAGAACATCCTATTTGATTGTCCTTAAGTGATTAATAATTTGTATACATTTCATTCCAATAGGAATAGTAAATGTTGCTTGGTGTGGTGGCATATGCCTGTAATGTCAGCTACGTGAGAGACTGAGGCAGGAGGATTCCAAGTTGTAGGCTAGCCTTAGCAACTTAGACTGGGACTCCAAATAAAAAAATAAAAAGGACAGAGAATGTAGCTGAGTTTAAAAAATCCTCAGTTTAAAAAAAGAAGAAGAAAAAAAAAAGTACTGGTGCGGGTGGCACACGCCTGGAATCCCAGCAGCTCAGGTGGCAGAGGCAGGAAGATCATGACTTCAAAGCCAGCCTCAGCAAAAGCGAGGCACTAAGCAACTCAGTGAGACTTTGTCTCTAAATAAAATACAAAATAGGGCTGGAGGTGTGTGTGGCTCAGTGGTCGAGTGCCCCTGAGTTCAATCCCCAGTACTCCTCTGCCCCCAAAAAAGTCAATGTTACTTTCCTTAAAGTGTTACATAAAACAGAATGAACTGATTTTATTTTTGGTATTGGGGATTTAACCCAGGGTGCCACTGAGCCACATCTCCAGATCTTTTTCTTATTTTAGTTTTGAGACATGGTCTCCCTAAGTTGCTTAGGGCCTTGCTAAGTTCCTGAGGCTGGCCTGAAACTTGGGATCCTCCTATCTTAGATTTTCAAGCCATTGGGTTATGAACTGACTTTTAAAGGGGTCTGCTTGAGTAGGAACCTTCAGCTAGGCTATCATCTCTCTATAAGATCCCAGGTAATGCAAGATAACTTCTATTTTGCTTCCCAGTAATATTTAGTTATTCGTTAATCATTGTAGAAAGCTTTTTGATTAAAAAAGCTTTTTGGGGGGCTGGGACTGTAGCTCAGTGGTAGAGCGCTTGCCTTGCATGCGTGGGGCACTGGGTTCGAGCCTCAGCACCACATAAAAATAAGTAAATAAAGATATTGTGTCCATCTACAACTAAAAAAATATATTTTTTTAAAAAAAAAAAAAAGCTTTTTTGTCCAGGCTTTTACTTTGTTTTCTAAAATTGGGGGAGGAGGGGTCTTCTATCATTTGTGATGGGACTGAATGTTCCTGACTGAAGTAAGACATATTGCTGAATGTTTTCATAGCAAGAACTTCGTGTGCCTCATCATTTCATATTTTTAATGTAAAATGTGTTATATTTTGAATTTTTTGTGTATCAGAAAATGCTGACCTTTGATGTAATGGCAACATCTGTGGCTACTGTCATCTTGAGCAAGTTTCATTTTCTGAGCTTTTATCTCCTTTTCTGCGTAATGGTTGCAGATTGTGGAGTACAGAAATGTTGAAAGGTTAAGGCACCATTTGTAGTGACCTGAGGACCACATAGAGATTGGGAAGAAGGAGGGATGAACTGGTACAGTGCCCCCAGATGCAAATGATTTAGGAACAGAAAAGAGAGCCACATGAGATGTTTGTGAAAATATTTTGTAGGTTTGAAACATGCCTTGCAGCTCAGGTACCATTGCGCTTATGGAAGGGGTGTGTGTGTGCGCATGCGCTTGTGTGTTCTCATTCTTACACATGTGGGCTGCGATTAGCTACAAGGCAACCTTGCCTAGGCAGTAGGAGCCTGCTTTGAAGTGGAGAGGAAAAGGTAGACCCATGAGTCACAAATTCCAGCAGTTTGTGAATCCTGATTACTGATATTTATTTACATTAATAGTCCTCTTCTGTAAGATTGGCAATAGGAAAGAGGAATAGGCTTATTACTAGAAATTTGGGATTGAGGAATGTTATTTCTAATTTTACCACATTTCCCTTTACTTCCACCCTTGTTGCCTTTGCTGTTTGATACATTATAGTTTTGCCATATTCAATTCCAGCACTGAAATTTAATCTTTATAGGCTTCTCCTTTGTGGTTTGATTTGTTAGTAATTGAAGTACTAAAGATTCTGGGTGTGAACTATGTATTCTTTATAATTAATTTAGAACTAAGAAGTTAAGGTTTTCTATTGAAGTACTTAATGAAGTATGTGGTCTTAAAATATATATGCATAAAAGTGTTACACAGAGATAGCCAAAACATATGACATAGTTTACTTATGTTTTTAAAACACAATTGTTAAAGGTAGAAGTATTTTTAAGTTTCTTGATGTCATCTTCCTTTCTGTTTTGTGTCTGTTTATCAGAAATTTTATTGGTGCCAATTCTGGATTTAAAAAAAATCTATGTAAACGTGACCCTAGAGAGCTGTGTTTAATATAGTAAAGAATCAAGAGGAGACTTTACAGTGTTTTGTGTTGGGACTTAATGTCTGTGAATTTTAGTATTTAAAAGATATGGTTTGGACCTTTAAAAATGAGAGGGAGGTAACCTAATTCAAAGCTGAATGGTTTCATGTCTAGGTTGTTCTGTCCTGAAGGTTATTAGCAACATGAACTTTGTGTTTTTACTCTAGTTAAACTGATAGTATTAAGTTAAACAGTTTTATTGTGGAAATGTTTGTTTTCACAGGCTGGTGAGTAGAATTTTCTTTAACATCTGATATTCCTAAAAATAGGAATGTTTTTAGGTAATGGGAGTGCTAGGGGCAAGGTGAGGGGAGCTTCTACTCAAGCCCAGCTGCTTTTTGCTTTGTAGAAAAGTCACCAAGATCGGTGGCTCTCGGTCCTGTACACTATCCTGTTTCTCCATCTTGTCTACCTCTCATCTCTGAAAAAGCAGAGCACTACATCAGAAAATGATGGGTGGAGTTGCTTCATTGCCTTAGTGTCCTGGGCTGCTATTGGATCCTATTAGATTCTCATAATGTTCTACTTAAGAGATTCTTGCTAATTGGCTGTTCGAAGTTCTTAGGTTTGGCATGGATTCATGCATGCTAATGAATGCTTGTTATGTACGGGCACTGTGCTGCATGCTCTGTTAAGGATACTGAAAGGAATAATATTGTCTTGACTGGGAAGTCAAGGTCAAATCCTGGGGATAAGTGTCCCAGGGGAGGCACAGTTCTGGGAATTCAAAGGAGGCATTTAATAGCCATTCATTAATATTGATTGGATAGAGGTAGGGTAATGGATCAGACCTGGGCAAGGAAGGGCACAGTTGGATAAATAGTTTTAGAAGTTCCACTAGGTAAAGAGTGGAATGTTAACAGGGGAGAGAACAAAGGTCAAATGGGCAGGATCAGGCCATCTTGAATGTGAACTAAGAAACTAAGGCCAGAGGCTCTTATTTGGAAGCCCTAACATTTCTTTAGAACCTTGTCAAAATTGTTTGCATGCATTTTTTTTTTCCTTGCAGAAAACTTGGGCCTTCTGTCAGATTCCAAAAAGAGTCTGTCATCCAAGAAGGATTGACAACTGTTGTTACCAACCTTTGGTGACTGAGAGGATGGTGAGACTTCATAGAGAAATAAGAAAGTATTGTGATAGAGCAAATTTTCCTTATGGGAGGTAGAGTGTGATTTGGGGAACAGGACTTAATGGTTCTTGTAAGGAGATGGCTTACCTTGTCAAACTGGGTTTCCTACCCAGCAACTTAAGTTGATCCACTGAAGCAGATTGAGGGACAGGGAAGGGTAGGTATTTTCAGTCAAAGGAGTTTCTTAGTAGCATTATTTCCCTCCAATCAGCTTTATCAGACCAGATTGCTGACAAAGCCCGAGCCTAGAATGCTATTGTTCCCTCTTCCTCACCCTACCCCTCAGGTGTGCTACCCTGAGCTACATCTCCCACCCCTTTTATGTTTTATTTTGTGACAAGGTCTTGCTAAGTTACAAGTGAGATCCTTCCTCCTTGGTTTCCCAAGTCCTTGGGATTACAGTTGTGTGCCACCTTGCCTGGCTACTAGAATACTATTCTAGAGTATACAGATTCTGGTGTTTACTTTTCATTGAAACATGCCTCAGGTGAAAGGTGTTCTATGTTTCCCCCTATATAGGATCCTTTTCTGTGCTTCATTCTATATAGGATCTTTAAGAAGATCAGACAGTCTCAGTGGCTCAGGAGGCTCAGACAGGAGGAATCTTGAGTTCAAAGCCAGCCTCAGCAAAAGCAAGATGCCAAGAAACTCAGACCCTGTCTCTAAATAAAATACAAAATAGGCTGGGGGTGTGGCTCAGTGATTGATTATCCCTGAGTTCAGTCGCCAGTACCACCCCCCGCCCCCGCAAATCATCAGACAGAGGCAGTTCGAGAGGCAGAAGCAGGATAATTGCAAGTTCAAAGCCAGCTTCAGCAACTTAGTGAGGCCCTAAGCAATTTTATAAGATCCTGTCTCAAAATAAAAAGGGCTGGGAATATTTAAAACAAAACAAAACAACCAGACAGGAACCCTGCCTTTAAGGAGTTGATGGCATTCATTACTTTCTTTTGACTTTAGTTCAATTTGGATTTGTGTATGTTCAGTTATTTTTGACCATTTCCAGGGTCAAAGAGAAAGGTTTTCTATTAAAATAGACTTGAAGTGGCTTTGGTTTGTTAAATTTCCTTTTAGAGAATAGAGAACCTCTAGGATTAGAGGATTTAGAAAATATAATCATAAGTATACTGTACTGTCATTAGGAACCTCTGTACAGCTAATTATCTATTGGTAACTCATTTGACTTTTTTTTTTTTTTTTTTGGTACTGAAGATTGAACCCAGGGATATTTTACCAGTGAGCTATATCCCTAGCCCTTCTTATTTGAGACAGGATCTTGCTGAGTTGGTTAGGGCCTTGCTAAATTGCTAAGTCTGGCCTGGAACTTGTGATCCTTCTGCCTCAGTGGTGCCCAAGTGCATTTGACTTTCATAACTATTATTTTTTTTTTTTCTGGGCATTGAACCCAGGGCCTCACGCATGCTAGGCAAGCACTCTACCATTGAGCTACATCCCCAGCCCTGTTAATTATTACATATATGGATATGTATATAGGTGTATCTAACACAGAGATATGGCTTTGTTTAAAGTAGTATAAAGGAGACCATAACCAGGTGCAATGGCACATGCCTGTAATTCCAGCTTCTTCAGAGGCTGAGGCAGGAAGATAGCAAATTCAGGGTTAGCTCAGGCAACTTAGCAAGATTGTGTCTCAAAATAAAATATAAAAAGGACTGGGGTATAGCCTGGTGGTTAAAAGTTCCTGGGTTTAGTCCCCAGTACTGAAGAAAAAAATGGCTGGGAGTATAGCTCAGTGGTAGTGCCCTTGCCTGTATGCTTGAGCTCTAATGCTGGGGCCGGGGTATATATCCATATAGATAGATAGCCATTCTAAAAATGATCTAGCACTTAGAAGTCTAAGATGGGTCACCCCTTGTATAATCATTTAAAAATATTCATATACTTTAATTGGTCATTTCCACATGTATAAAATGAGAATGATAATGTATTTAATAAAGATGTCCTGAAGATGAAATTAACACACACACATAAATAATGAAGCACTTTAGGATAGTGTACAGCTACATAAGTGCTTAATGAATATTAATTAATAAATCATTACTAATACTTAAATAGTAATATATCACTTCCCCCACCAAGGACGAATGTGGGAGGTGATTATTGTTATGAAAGAATTTACAAGGTACATTTACAAGGAACTCGATTTCCTAGGCATTTATTTAAATGTTCGATTTATATATATCTTAAAGTTGTGAAAGTTAAGTGCACTAAAGGTAGATTCAGTACTAACTGGACTCCTTATTTAGGGTATAGAATGAAGGATGGAAAGTCATGCACTTAAGAAATGGGTTGGTTTTTAGTCACTGTTGTCATCAGGTTGTTTTTTTTTAATTGTTTGACTTCTGTGTTAGTCTCTCTTTTTATCTTTATTTAGTTGCTTTCTAATTTATTTCCTGTTCAGTTTTCAGTAACTGGTGTGGAGTAGGGCAAGAATTTACATTGGTGTCCTTTGTTTGAACCAGGAAGGAATGACTTCATCACACAGCCTGGGGCTTTGTGGGGAGGGATGTAGGATGAGCTTTTAGAGCGTTGCCCCATTGAAGGAACCACTGAATTCCAGTTTCCTCATTTTAAATCATTGGGCATGCAGCTCTTCACCCTGTATGCGCATAATGAACCTTTCAAGGTTCATTCATTCAGTGTTTTCCAGTTGTTTCTATGTATTTATTTCTCCTTTTTACATACTAGTAATTTATGGAAAAATTTTAGCTCTGTACAGAAATAGTAGAATGAGAAACTCCCACTTAGCCCATCAAGCTTCAACAACCTATCTCATGAACAGTTTAGTTTGATCTATACTCCCAATCATTTCTTCTCTCCTGTATTATTTTGAAGAAAATTGCATACATTATATCATGTACTCTGAAAATATTTTAGGATGTATCTCTAACAGATGAGGACTTTAAAATGCATACACAAACACAATTTTTTATGTCTGTCTGACTCAGGATCTACAAATGCTACATTTGGTTGGTTTGTCTTTCTCATCATTGAGATACATCCCTATCCCTTTTTATTTCTTATTTTGAGACAGGTTCTCTCTAAATTGTCCAGGCTGGCCTCAGACTTAAGATTCTCCTGCCTGAGCCTCCTGAGTCCCTGGTATTACAGGTGTGTGCCACCATGTGCTCTCTTTCCCTCTGTCCCTCCCTCTCTTTTGTTAGAATTTGTCTCACCTGGCTGGGCTTGAATTTAGGAACCTCCTGCCTAAACCACTTGAGTAGGTGGGTGTACAGGCATTGGACACAGTGCATGGCTAACCCATTTATGCTTAATCAAAACCTTAGCCGGGCATGGTGGTGCATACCTTTAATCCCAGCACTCCGGGAGGCTGAGACAGGAGAATCACAAGTTCAAAGCCAGCCTCAGCAATGGCGAGGCACTAAGCAACTCATTGAGACCCTGTCTTTAAATAAAACACAAAATAGAGCTGAGGATGTGGCTAAGTGGTCAAGTACCCCTGAGTTCAATCCTCAGTACCAAAAAAAAAAAACCCTTAAATAAAATTTTATTTCAGACAGTTGATGGCTCCAACTGTATTTTCATTTATGAATTACTATTCTCTATGGAATTGGTAGCAGTGATTAAAACGCAGTATATGATTTAGTGTTGAGATTTACAGTATATTATATTGAGTAATTAGTTACTACCAAATAACTTCAGGTCCCTATTGATAAGGAAGTTCATTGATAAAGAAGTTGTCTTACTGTGCTTACTCTGGGGCTTATTTCCTAGCTAGAAATAATCAGGTTTAGTTTGCACTCAAAATATTTGGGTAGTATATAATAGGCGTTTTAAAATCTTACATGCTTATATAAGTTTTTAAAATGAATTCATGTGCTTATTTTTGAAAAACTTGTTTCTAGGCTTGACTTGGAACAACAGAGTCTAAAATATGTTTTTACTAAAATATTATTACAGGTAGTTTTGGTATTACTTATTGAAGACCTTGATTTCTAAATTTAGAGCAATTTTGCAGGGTGATGTGAGGTAGAAGGGAGCTTTGACAATACTGTGGCTTTGATTGGTGTTACAATAAAGTCCCACTTCATAATTGCTGCATTTTACATTTGACTATTTATCCAGCAGTGTCTGAGACCCACTTGGTATCTTCTAGAATGTTTCATGTAGTTTTCTATCATTTACAATTTGACGGTACTTTTGTTTCTTGAATGTTTAAACCTTTCGTAAGTATTTTATTTAAAGAAAATAGTTGAAAGATAGTGGATCAGAAACTAATGTAAGGCCTAGAGGTTGATTGCTCAGTGAGGCATATAACAATATCTACAGTGAGATTAGGGGAGATTTTCTTCAGTAATCCAGAAGTAACCAGGTATTTAACTTCTTTTCCCTATGCATTCTTTTTTGTTGTTGTTGTTAAGTGTTTATAATTTGTTGTTTTGTCTGCTCCACAAGAATATAAGCTTCATGAGGGCCATATTAGTTAATACTATGGTCAAGTGCCTGACACAGTGCCCAGTTTGTATTAACTGTTCAGTACATAGGTGGAATTAATGGATGCAAGGGATGTGCTTTAATCCTGTTGGATTTTCACATTTTCTAAGTATACTTGATTAGTCTGTGAAGATTTACATTCTTCAGATTTCATTAAATCTGCTAATCTACCTAGAGTTTTATTTTAGTATTTTATTTGATTTCCTGTTGTTATGCATCTTCTGTTTTTGCAGATTTTCAAAGTCGCAGTGTTGATATTGCCATTTTTAATTTTTATGGTTTTTTTTTAGATATACATGAAAGTAGAGTGTATTTTGACAATTTTTAATTTTTTATTCTCTTTAGTTAATACGTGACATTAGAATGTATTTTGACATATATACATGGAATATAATTTCCCATTCTTGTGGTTGTACATGATGTGGACTTAAACTGATTGTGTATTCATATATGAACATAGAAAATTTATGTTCAGTTCATTCTACTATATTTCCTATTCCTATCCCCTCTCACATTGCTTCATTCCCCTTTGTCTAATCCAAAGTACTTCTATTCTTCCCTACCCATCCCCTTATTTTGTGTTAGCATCTGCTATCAGATAGAACATTCAGCCTTTGGATTTGGGGGATTGCTTTATTTCACTCAGCATGATAGTCTCCAATTCCACCCAGTTTCTGGCAAATGCCATAATTTCATTCTTCTTTATGGTTGAGTAATATTCCATTGTGTATATTATGCCACATTTTCTTTATTCATTCATCTGTTGAAGGGCACCTAGCTTGGTTCCATAATTTAGTGATTGTGTATTCCCTTATGCATTCTTAATGTCGTTCTGCTTTGTTCAGATCTTGATTAAGCTCAGTGCTTCAGTGCTCTCTAGGTGAGCAGGCTTCTTTCTCAATTCTTTTTTTTTTTTCTTTTTGGTACCGGAGATTGAACTCAAGAGCACTTTACTACTGAGCTACATTTTCCAGCCCTTTTTGTCTGTAATTTGGGTTAGAATCTTGCTGAAGAAGGCCTTGAATCTGTGATCCTCCTGCCTTGCTGGGGCTATAGGCATGTATGCCTGGCTCTCTTAATTCTTCAGATATATCTACAGTGACTAAGCCTGATTGTCATTTTTCTTTAATTAATTTTTGAAATCTACTTTGGAAACACACTTGGACTGTTGATTGAGTAAAGAGATACAGAAGGCAAGTTCAAGAGGAGAAAAGTAGGGCCATATTCCTGTAACCCCAGTGACTCAGGATGCTGAGACAGGAGTATTGCAAGTTCCAGGCCAACCTCGCAAATTAGTGAGATCCTCAGCAATTTAGCAAGGCCCTATCTCAAAATAAAAAGGACTGGGGATATGTAGCTAAAATGGTATAGCCCCTGGGTTCAGTCCCCAGTACCACTGGGGAAGAAACTAGTGGAGATGAAATTTATCACCAGTGCACCAGTAAGTCTTCAGACATTTAATTTTTAAGTAATTTTAAACAATAATGGTGTTGGTTGGGAGTGGTGGTGCACACCTGTAATTCCAGCAGCTTGGGAGGCTGAGACAGGAGGATGGAGAGTTCAAAAGCCAGCCTCAGCAATTCAGCAAGACCCTGTCTCTAAATAAAATACAAGAAGGGTTGAGGATGTGCTCAGTGGTTAGTCACTCCTGGGTTCAGTCCCTGGTACCAAAAAAAAAAAAGTATTATCAATCTTTCCAATAAATAGCAGTTTTCAGGTGTTTCAGCTTGTCACTGATACCTTTTTGGATCCAAGCAGAGCTCCAAGAGATTGTTTTTAGTGATATGATGGAGATATTTTATATAGTATGGATGGACACCACATTCTCAACCATTTCCCTGATTTCCATATTAAGGTTGTCTCATCTAAAATAAATCATTCTGCCAGATGTGGTGGTGTGGGCTTGTAATCCTAGCAGTTTGGAAGGCTGAGGCAGGAGGATCATAAATTCAAGGCCAGCTTGGGCAACTTAGTGAGACTGTGTCTCAAATAAAAAGTCTGAGAATGTGGCTTAGTGGTAAAGTGCCACTTTGGTTCAGTATCTAGTATAAAAAAACAAAACTCCAAAACACAACAACAACAACAACAACACCCGAATATCAATATATATATATATATTTGTAAACATTTATTTTTTTTAGTTGTAGGCGGACAGAATATCTTTATTTTTATGTGGTGCTAAGGATCAAACCCAGTGCCTCACGCATGCCAGGCGCCATAATACCAGCCCCCGAATATCAATATATTAATGATTTTTTGGACTTCAGTTTTCTACGTTTTATCTGGATTTTGATGTTCATCCTAGCAATGTCTTGCAATTGCAGGTTTTTTATCAGTTTAGATAGCTTGATGTGGCAGAGTTTTGTGAGTGTTTGGCATTATGTCATAGGAACAATAGGAAATAACTGTGTGTTGGTTTAACTTAGATAAGCATGGTAAGTTATAACCAAACATAATACTTCAATTTGCCCCTATCCTGAACTGTTACTTAATGATTCACAACAGCCTGAGTAAGCATTCTTTCTTCCAGGCACTCTCTGCCTTCCTCCCTGCTTCAAGAAAGGGGGTGAGCAGGGGTGACCCTTGTTACTTGCATAATTTCACTAATTCAGTATTTCTTAATACCCCAAGCATTAATTATTACGTATTATTTCTTAATACCCCAAGTATTGTTGCTTCTACTGTGATCACATTGCAAGAGCAAGGTAATGGCTCTTCTTCAACTTGTCATATTCATTTTTAATGTATTCTGGATACTTGGTTGTCCCATCAGTTTTATCGTAAACTGGATTATTTTCTGGAAGTGAGAGTTGTTTGGTCTTTATGATATAGAATTTATATTATAGATAACCTTGAAGATACTATCTTTAAATACCATTGTGAATTCTAGGATAGAAATTAATGAACAAAGAGTTCCTGAAAACTGTGCATGTTTCCAAAGGTCATTCTTGGTATTACTTAGTACCTATTAACAGATAATGAAAGACTTTTCCATTGTGCACTACTAACCTCCCAACCCTCTGAGGCAAAATTCAGAGGTTCCAGGAAAAGGCTTTGTAGAAAATATTCCTTTAATGTTGGGTGTGGTGGCATATACCTGTAGTCTAGCTACTTGGGAAGGTGATGCTGGAGGGTCCTTTGAAACCAAGAGTTGAAGACCAGCGCAGGCAACATGGTGAGGCACTCTCTCAGAATAAAAAGAAGAAAAGAAAAGGAAAAGTGAATTCTCTCCCTGAAAAAAAAAAATTACCCCCACTGTTTTGGAGCTCAGTTAAGAGAAGTACTGTCTTTTCTCACCTACAGTTTTTCTTTTTTTGTCCTCCGCCTTTTTTTTTAGTGCTCTGTGGGAGTTGGACACATTCTGTCAGTGCTTGGAGGCATATGGAAGGGGGAGTCTTTTCTTGTGTCTCTGCCTGTGTTCACACCCTCCTGGTCTTGGCATGTTTTCCCATTCAATAGCCATGGAAGTAGCTTTCACATACTTTAGTATGTGATAGGATATGTCTGCTTTAATGTATCACTGTTCTGTGTAGGGTTTTTCTATGGTATTTAAGAAAAACTGACCTAATTTGAAAGATAAAAGCTCTTTGAATAGATGCTATCAGAATTATTTGTGTCATAGTTGCACCCAGGTTAGTTTTGTGACACAGGGTCTTGCTATGTCCAAGTGCACACCTTAGTCCCAACTACTTGGGGTCCAACCTCAGCCTCCTAGGTAACTGGATTACAAGTGCATACCACTGTGCCTAGCAAACTTGCTTTTTAAAAATACATGGTCCCCCCCCCCCGCCTTTTTTGGTACCAGATTGAACCCAGGGGTGTTTAACCACTGAGCCAGCCCTTTTTATGTATTTTATTTAGAAGTAGGGTCTTGCTGAGTTGCTTAGGGCCTCACTAAGTTGCTGAGGGTGGCTCTGAACTCTTGATCCTCCTGCCTCAGCCTCCTGAGCCTCTGGGATTACGGGCATGTGCCACTGTGCCCGCCCTTTCTTTTTTAAAACAGGGGAAGCAGAGCTCCAAGAGACTGTTTTTAAAATCTAATCTTAAGCCGGGCGCGGTGGCTCACGCTTGTAATCCCAGCACTTAGGGAGGCTGAGACAGGAGAATCGCGAGTTCAAAGCCAGCCTCAGCAATGGCGAGGCGCTAAGCAACTCAGTGAAACCCTGTCTCTACATAAAACACAAAACAGGGCTGGGGATGTGGCTCAGTGGTCGAGTGCCCCTGAGTTCAATCCCCAGTACTAAAAAAAAAATAAATAAATAAAATAAAATAAAATAAAATCTAATCTTAGTTTTTCATGACCTAGCTGTGGGTCTTCAAAAATTTTACCCCTGCTTTCTCATTTGCAAAAACAAGGATTCATAATATATAAGTGAAAGTAGTTGCTGGAATTGCTAATCATTTGTGTAGTGGTCCAGGAAAGAAGGCTGTTGTAAAATGTTCTCAAGAAGTGTTCACAGATTTTAAGAAACAAATGATGAATTTATTTACTTTCTTTTTCTTTCCCTTATCTTCTCTTTTTAAACTGGGGATTGAACCCAGTGGTGCTCCATTGAGTTTCCTCCACAACCATTTTCTTTCTCTCTCTCCTTTTGGAGTCACAGTCTCCATAGGTTGCCCAGGCTACTGTAGAACTCCCTTCAGCCTCCTGAGTAGCTGGAATTAGACTGCAGCACCACATCTATTTTTGTTCCTTTGACTTCTATAAAGAATGGCTCTTATTATGTTAATAAATAACTCTCTTGGAATTAACATTCCTGTGTCTTTACCGAAGCCGAAAGATAGAGGAAATGCTGTATTTTCTAACCTGTTTTGATAGGGCTGAAGACTAAAAGACAAGTAGGAACTTGGTATTTGCCTTTGATGTTATGACTTCCTACTAACACTTAGAGAAATCTCAGTCTTTTTCCCTATTCTAAATACACACTGCCATTTTATTCCTTGTCCATGAGATTTAACCCTCTACATGCAAGAATTACTCTATTACTCTTTAGGCTTTGGCATTTATCCATACACATCTTTTTTTTTTTTAAACACAAAGTCCAGTTATCTTCTGTGGCTTAATTTTGGAATGGTACACTATATGTGAGTTTTTCCAACTTTTTTGAGCTAAAATGGGACATTAGACTCTATAAGGAATACTGGAATTACTGAAAGCAAAGTTTTGGCTATCACTAGAGCAAAGTTATTCCAGTCTTAATTCATTGTTAATCTCACCATATTCCTGGAAGGAATTCGAGGTGATAAGTATGTTCAGAGACTTTCTCCCTCATAGCCAGAGCTACAGTTTCTCCCAGTGGGTCACCAAGGATTTCCACCACCAACTGGATGCAGTTCTTATTTGACCTTGCTGCAGAGTCTACGATTGTGCCTGCCTTCTATGCGTGCTTTTTCCTGATTATAAAAAATAATAGTTCATTATATGAAATCTTAGAAAAATATTTGATTCTCTATTTTTTCTTCATTGAAATATTTCTGTGACAACTCTCTTCTTTCTTCCTGTTTCTCTTGACCAGTCTGCCGACTTGGTATCTCTATTTTGCAGGCACTCAGGCCCAACATTTCTGAGAAATTGAAAAGAACCTCCCCTGTTCCAAATCTGATCAGCCATCTTGTCACCATCCACTTGGAGGAATCACACTTCATGACTTGCAGAAACCATAAGATGAAGATTCATCCTTGGTGGCTCTCCATTTTTCAGTTTTTTTTTTAATATTTTTTTAGTTGTAGATGGACACAATATCTTTATTTCTTTTTATGTGGTGCTGAGGATTGAACCCAGAGCCTCATGTTTGCAAGGCAAGCAGTCTACCACTGAGCTACAATTTCAGCTCCCATTTTTCAGTTTTAATGAATAGTCAGAATCTTGGCTTGTTTGCTGGTCATCTCTCCATTCTCCCCAGCACCTTAGCTCAGACTTTTTCACCTACCTGAGTTTCCCAAAATTATCCCCTACTGAACCTCTTAAGGATTTTGTATCTCTTCCTTCAGGGCTTATCTTAGAAAGCCAAGGTTTCTCAGACTATCAGGACTAAGTTTGGGCCAGGCATTGTGGCACACACCTGTTATCCCAGTGATTCAGGAGGCTTAGACAGGAGGATCACAAGTTGGAAGCCAGCCTAAGGAACTTAGTGAGGTCCTAAGCAACGTAGTGAGACCTATCTCAAAATGAAAAATAAAAAGGGGTAGAGATGTGTGACTCAGTGGTTAAGTACCCTGGGTTCAGTCCCTAGTACAAAAAAATAAAAGACTGAGCTTGATGTTGGAGGCCCCCCGTTTCCTTCATGCACACTCTTTTCTCCTCCTCCCTGCATGGACTCTCACAGCATTTGTTCTACCCTTAATAACACAACACATTCTGTTGTAATTGTTTACTTTTCTCTCTTAAAGCAGCAACTATATCTTATAACTGTAGGACATAAAAAACTGGCAGAAGTGTACAGCTCAGAGTGGATAGTAAATTTCTGATCAGTGGGTAGAAGGAAATGAATGTTTATTTGAGACTTGGCCTTGACCTATCTGGTCCTGTGGTAATGGTTCTGTGAACAAGCCTTCAAAGTAAGAAGTACAGTAGGGCAAAGCAGGAGTGAAGCTCATAGGTCCATGAGCTCATAAGCTCATGGGTGGGCCCAGCACCTTGCCTTGCATTGATAGAGGGTAGCCTTTCTTATAGCTAGCAACAGTGCTGCAGAGATAAGATGGCTGCTTAAAGTCTAACAGTTGTTAGAGATTAAAGGGAGGACATACTTTAGGGTCTTGGTGATTGGATGTGAGGAGTTACTTGAGAGTGACTCAGGTTTGTGACTTGATGGACTAAGTTCTTGAGGCTATCAACTAGTAGTAATGGTTTCAAGATTCTTTTTATTTTTTTGCAGTACAGGGGATTGAGCTTAGGGGTGCTCTACCACTGAGCTGCATCTCTAGCCCTTTAAAAAAAAATTTTATTTTGAAACAGGATCTCAACTGTTGCTCAGGCTGGCCTTGAACTTGGGATCCTCTTGCCTTAGCCTCTTAAATTTCTGGGATTATAGGCATGCATCACTATGTCTGACCAGCTTGGCTTCTTATTGGGCATTTCCACTTAATTCCTGTTGTAGCCCAGCATCCCAGCCCAGATACAGAGCCACTGACCCTCTTGCATTGGTTCTAACAAATGATCATCAGTGTTCCTTCTAACTTTAGTCTAAGGTTAAAAACATTCTGAGGCCAGTCCCAGAAATTCTGATTCATTGGGCCCAGGGATCCTAATTTTATTTTTACAAGGGCCTTTTTGGAAGTCTAAGGAACACTTATGTGTATGTGCTGTCAATCTGCATTTTATTTAATTGCAAGAGAGTGGAACTTTACTATAGTTAACTTTTAAAACTTAACCATATTAAATTTTAGTGATGCATGCCTATAATTCCAGTGATTAGAGAGACTGAGGCAGGATGATTGCAAGTTCAAGGAAAGCCTCAACAATTTAGTGAAGTCTGTCTCAAAATTCAAAAAAATAAAAAGGGCTTGGGATATAGCTCAGTGATAAGAGCACCCTTAGGTTCAATCACCAGTACTGCAAAATAAATAGTGAAGATTGGCAGTCATGGAAACAGCTAAAACTTTGTTGGGCTTATCTGGTGGGAGCTGAGGTGGGTATGAGGCATGTTGCCACCATCTGGTGTAATCTGTTAAAGTTTTTTTTTTTTTTTTTTTTTTTTTTTTGTACTGGAGATGGAACCCAGGGACACTTAGCCACTGAGTCACATCCTCAGCCCTTTATTATCTTATTTGAAGACAGGATCTCGCTGAGTTGCTTAGGGCCTCGCTAAGTTGCTGAGGCTGGTTTTGAACTCTAGATCCCCGTCAGCCTCTTGAGCTGCTGAGATTATAGGCATGCACAACCATGCCTGGCTAAAGTTTTTGTTTTTCTGGCTTTTTGTAGCAGGTACATCTTGGTGCTCTGCATCATGTCCTTCTGGTCTGCCACTGATTTCAACCAAAACTCAGATTTTTGCAGTGTCTCTAAGTCTTGCCAGCATGTTTTCTGCCCAAGGACCTTCAAGCCCAGCAAGGGAAAAAGGAACATTAACCTCAGGCAGCTTTCAGTCAGCAGAGGATGCAGTCAAGTGTCTAAACATTGTGCTCCTGTAGGGGCCCTACAGAATCACCCATACTTCCCAGCAGTCAACTTGGATTATGTTTCTTTATTGGCTTTTCTCCTCTTTATTGTACCTTTGCTTCCCCACTTCCTTCCCTGGGGTCCTTTCCTGTTTTCATCTTGCTATAACCATGTATATAAGTAATTGCCATTTGAGCTGACTTTATAGGTTAAATGCAAACAAAAACTTTCCCTAATTATATTAGTTTCTTTTTAATGTCCCTGTCTGTCAATAATAGCACTTAAAATAATGTGCGTAGGAGGAAGGCGAAGAGAACATATTGTGCAATGCAGAACAGCAGACATTGCTTAAGTTTAAATTTATTCAGACACACTGTAATGAGATCATTGACAATTTGTTTTATCCCGCCCCCCACAACAACCTTCATTTCTTCCATTTACTTTATAGTGTGGTTGAAGGGATATGAAGAACCAGAAAATAGTTGGCAAAGTGAGACAGCATTCAGTGTGTCTCTTTTATTCATTTTATATCATATTGTTCTTGAAAAATTCCGAGTGGTTCTGTTTGGAAATTAAATTATAGAATATAATGATAGAAGCTGGGCATGGTGGTGCACACCTGTAATCCCAGCAGCTCTGGAGGCTGAGGCAGAAGAAGGATCATGAGTTCAAAGTCAGTCTCAGCAAAAACAAGGTGCGAAGCAACTCAGACCCTGCCTCTAAATAAAATACAAAATAGGGCTGGTGGGGGGTGATTCAGTGGTCAAGTGCCCCTGAGTTCAGTCCCCAGTACCAAAAAAAAAAAGACTATGATGATAGAAATCTGTTAAATAATATTATAGTGCAGAAAGGTGAAAGAGCACTACAGATGGTTAAGATATAAATTGCCAAAGCTCTGAAACATCCTGATAAGATTTTAGTGGGGCATGGTGGCATATGCCTGTAATCCCAGGGACTCTGAGGCTGAGACAGAGGATCATAAGTTTAAGGCGATCTCGGCAACTGAGACCCTGTCTGAAAATAAAATTTTTGTTGCTCGGTGGTAGAGCATCCCTGGGTTCTATCCTGGACAGTATTGTGCCCACCCAGTATACACACACACACACACACACACTCTCTCTCTCTCTCTCATTTTAGGGATATCTTCTTTAAAAAACACGTTTTGTGCATTAAATGTAAACTTTCTTTTTACCTGGCTAGAAGACAGCATATCCCTATTTCCTCTTTTAATTGAGACTGGACTCATGGAATTATAAGTTTAAATGAAGGATAAACTCGAACCAGTCACTTACTTTGTGCAATGGAGAGCAGTATACATGTTTACCTTCATCCTTGACAGTCAGCACTGGTATCTGAGAGGAGTTGTTCAGGAGCTACCACAGTACCACCACTTGGTAAATGTTACAGAGAAAATTGGAAGGAATATGCCGAGTCACCCAAGATGTAAATCTAAGATTGTTGCAGTGGTGCAGAGTAGGTAAAAATTCCCTGTGCTTAGACCTGCAGGTGCTATGGCCTCACTCCCACCAGCCTGTGACTGCACATCTTTATTTTGGTCAATAGGTTTATTTTGTAGACCAGGCATCCCTGGAAACCACTCTTTTCTCTTTTCAAGGTGTTTGTGTAGCAGTGGGCTTGACCTGTTCATTAGATTAATATTTCAACCCCTCAGTTAACATTTCACCTTAGACCCAAGGAGAGAGTGACTTGCCCATGGTAAAATCACCGCACTGTTTAACTAATCAGTGGTAAGTAGGGCCTACGTCTTTGTTATGTAATCATTTTGCTGTCTCATTTCTGAACAGGTACCCATCTCTTTATTTTAGTTTTTATGTGTTTGTGGTGTTTTCTATTTTGTGTGTGTGTGTGTGGGGGGGGGTACTGGGCATTCAATTCAGGGGTGCTTTACCACTGAGCCATGTCATCAGCCCTTTAAATTTTGTTTTGAGATAGGGTCTCGCTGAGGTGCCCAGACTAGCCTCAAACTTGAGATCCTCCTGACTCAGGCTCTTGAGTAGCTGAGATTACTGGGGTGTGCCTGCCTCTGGCTCCTATCTCTATCCCTGGTCAAGCACAAAACATGGCAGCTTTTCTGAAGTAGGTCATGCGGATTTTAGAATTAATGAGGATTATAGATTCTGTGTGATTTAAGATATCTGTAGGAAATTTGACATTTAAGTGCTTAAACATTCAAGACTAATAGATGGACAAGCAAACAACTAAAAAGTTGTATACATCTAAATAGTCAATATTATGGGAATAGTTTAGAAAGCAATATAATACATTTTGATATACAACCAATAAAAGGTTAGTTGTGATGACCTGGAAAAAATGTTTAAAAATCTAGGCATTATGGAGGAGTTCCTTTTATACTTTCTTTTCTTTTGTACTATACCTATCATGTGTTTTCAGTAAGTTCAGCTTTCTTAAAGGATTAATGTATAAAATGTGAATATTAGTTTCTGAAATTCATCAGCCAAAACCAATTTATTTTCTGGCTGATACACAATAATGAGTGGTTGTTTTGCTTTTGTTATAATTGATCTATTCATTAAAAACTGGCTGAAGGTGGATGTGGTGGCTCACACCAATAATCCTAATGACTTTAGAGGCTGAGGTAGGAGGATTGCAGGTTTGAGGCCAACCTCAACAACTTAGAGAGGCCTTAAGCAGTTTAGGGAGTCCCTGTCTCAGAGTGAAAAATTAAAAGGACTTGGGATGTGGCTTAATGGTAAAGCTCCTCTTGGTTCAATCCCCAGTACCACCCCCAACAACAACAAAAACAAACCTAGCAAAAATGAGCATTGAAGATTTAGTAAACAGTAGAAAGTGTTCCTCTTACTTGCTAGACCTATCTGAGCCCACGTTATAGAAGGAACCTCTTTTTTAAAAAACTGGTCCCAATCAATTATGTATTTTTCTCCTGTAGGGCCTCTGTTATGCACCTAAAGCCATACTGGAAACTCCAGAAGAAAGAGCATCCTCTGGAAGTCTGCAGGGATACTCTGAGAATTCCTACGAACCATCAAAAGGCTGTAAATGATGAAAAATGCAAAGCTAGCTACATGAAACCAAGTGTCTTTCCTTCAGCTTCTTTTAGCAAAGCATCATCTCGAAAACCTTTTGGAATCCTTTCTCCAAATGTTCTGTGCAGTATGAGTGGGAAGAGTCCTGCAGAGAACAGCTTGAATGTTAAAACTAAAAAGAATGTGCCACCTGCAACAATCCACCAGGGTGAAGAAGAAGGGCCACTTGATATCTGGGCTGTTGTGAAACCTGGAAATACCAAGGAGAAAATTGCATTCTTTGCAGCTCATCAGTGTAGCAACAGGATAGGATCTATGAAAGTGAAAAGCTCCTGGGATATTGATGGGAGAGCTACTAAAAGAAGGAAAAAATCAGGGGATCTTAAAAAAACGAAGATACAGTTAGAAAGGATGAGGGATGTCAATAGCAGGTGCTACCAGCCTGAGCCATTTGCATGTGGCATCGAACACTGTTCTGTGCATTATGTAAGTGACAGTGGGGATGGAGTATATGCCGGAAGGCCTCTGTCGGTTGTACAGATGGTTGCCTTCCTTGAACAAAGAGCCAGTGCTCTGCTAGCTAGCTGTGCGAAAAACTGCACAAACTCGCCTGCCATTGTGAGGTTTTCTGGCCAATCTAGAAATGTGCCTCCTGTCTCTGAGCCGTTCTCTGCCCCAGGAGCTTGTGAAGAACCCACAGAAAGGGGAAATTCTGAGGCTGGCGAACCACAGAGCGAACCAGTCCGTGTCCTGGACATGGTAGCCAGGTTGGAGTCCGAGTGCCTGAAGCAGCAGAGCCAGCGTGAGCCTGGAAGCCTGTCGCGGAATAACAGCTTCCGTCGAAATGTGGGCAGGGTGTTACTTGCAAATAGCACTCGGGCTGATGAAGGCAAAACAAACAAAGGCATCTCGGAGGCACCTGACACTCAGGTGACGCCCGTGCAGTCTGTGTCTGTAGACTGTGGCCCCTCAGGAGCCGACCATTGTTCTCCTAAGGAGGACCAGGCCTGGGATGGTGCTCCTCAGAGCTGTCCCTCATTGCCAGCGGGTGTGAATTTCCACATGGACAGGGCAGAATTAGAGCTAGGTCAGCATATTGCTGTGAAAAACAGCAACAGGTATGATGTGGAAATGACAGATGAACTTGATGGATTATCTTTTTCTTCTCACACCTACCCCCAAGCCACTGAAATGCCCACAGATACTGTCGACTGTATGAGTAGAGAGCTTGTGCCTCTTACTAACCAAAATCCTGATCAGAGAAGAAAAGAGTATCTGTGCATCAGCATCACTGTGTCGAAGATAGAGAAAGCCCAGCCTTCTAGTTTAAACTCCCATGAGGAACCACTTCCAGGGATGTTGTTTTTTTTGCCGCCTGGTCAGCACCAGTTAGACTGTTCCCAGTTGAATGAAAGTACAGCACAGGAGTCTTCGGAGGCCAGCCAGCTTGAAGATGCCACTCGAGTTGATAGTGCATCTCAGGAGGAAAGTGTTTCAGTTGAGCCACTTGCACCACCAACCTCTGCAGTGGAAGGTACACTGCCTGTACTTGAAGCATCCAGTTGGAAGAAGCAAGTGTCTCATGACTTTCTGGAGACGAGGTTTAAAATCCAGCAGCTTTTGGAGCCTCAGCAGTACATGGCATTTCTGCCTCACCATATTATGGTGAAAATCTTCAGGTTACTTCCCACCAGGAGTTTAGTGGCTCTTAAATGTACCTGCTGCTATTTCAAGTTCATCATTGAGTACTACAACATCAGGCCAGCAGATTCTCGCTGGGTTAGAGATCCACGCTATAGAGAAGACCCGTGCAAGCAGTGCAAGAAAAAGTATGTGAAAGGGGATGTGTCCCTGTGCCGGTGGCACCCCAAGCCCTATTGCCAAGCATTGCCCTATGGGCCTGGGTACTGGATGTGCTGCCACCGGTCTCAGAAGGGCTTTCCTGGCTGTAAGCTGGGGCTTCATGACAATCACTGGGTCCCTGCCTGCCACAGCTTTAATCGGGCAATCCATAAGAAAGCAAAAGGGACTGAAACTGAAGAGGAATACTAAAGTCCAGGAGAGAGGCAACAAAAGGACTGATCTTTTAAACCACAGAACACCTAGACAAACTGTTCACGTGAGTGTTGCCTCTCAGTTATCACTCTAGGAGTCTGTACTTACTCCATCAGGACTGCCATCACTCAGGCATTTTTCTAAACTCTGAACTTACCAGCTGTATAAGAAAACTGGTCTCATGGTTATATAGTGGCGCCTCAACATTTGATCCAGGGTGGTACCCCACAGCTTGATTCACTCAGCTGCGAATAACTATACTATGCCTGTTTTCTGTCATCAAAACCTTCCTTAAAGGATGACGGCTTGTCACCATCAAGGACTTTCAGAGGAGTTCACCGCAGGCTCTGTAGGCAGTTCCCAGAGGTTCCAGAAATGTTTCTAGCATTGGCACCATATTTGAAATAAGTGTATAGTGTCCTATGAAAAAAGACTCTTGGATGAAAAGTATACCTAAAAAGGAAGAGTCAGGCACCTTACCTTAGACCTTGTATGCTTGATCCTGTGAGATTGATGTTTGTGATTGAAGATGGATTTTATGCCCTGTGGTGTTTACAGTGTATATAATGGTTGTGTTTTCATAGGGCTGTGAAAGTGCACATTAAACCCGAGCGCCTTTACCTTTAGATGAGTGCTTTAGCCCCTCTGTAAATAACACAATTAAAATACAGTTGTATATGATGGAGAGCTGACTAAAAATCATAATCACCACAATGCAGCTAGAATAGTGTTGCGGCTATAATTGTGTTTTTTTAAATTGTCTCAAAATTTGTACATCCTGTATAAAATATGAATGTTTCTCAAACTATGAATGTTTCCTGTATAATATATGAATGTTTCTGAGAAGAAACTCTAAATAGTTAAGAGGTTAACCTGTTGAAAGGATACCAAATAATGGTTTAACTGGACAACCTTAAAATTAGCATAGAGAACAATCCCTTGTTATATTTTAGTGATCCACCAAGAATGAGAGAATATTATATAGTCAGATTATAACATTCTTGTCTACTTTATCCTGTCTGGTTACAATTTTTTTTAAAAAAAAACTTCAATAAACATGCATCTTAAATGAAATGCTTTGCAAAGATTTCTCTATCCTTTTTAAATTAAAAAAAATTATATAATGCTGAAGAAGGTTGTTGTGGACTGAGTTGGAAGAAATTTTGTAAGATTTTTTGAGTTGTTGGGGAAAGTAGAGAGAATTTTTTTTCCCTGCCACAGATGAGACCACCTGGGCCTTAGGCTGTAGCTTGGTAGTAGAGAGCTTGACTAGCATGTACAAGGCGCTCTGGGTCCCAGCCCCAGGGAAGGGGGATCTACTAGGTGCAGTAGTGCACACCTGTAATCCCAATAACTCTGGAGGCTGAGGCAGGAAGATCACAAGTTGGAGGCCAGCTTTGGCAGTTTAGCAAGACCACATCTCAAAAAAATGGGAAGAGTGAGGATGTAGCTCAGTGGTACAGTACTGCTAGGTTTAATTCCCAGCACCATTATTAATATGTAAGCTTAGATTTTTGCCATCTTTTAACACATTTTTGAGTTTGTTATCTGCCCAGCACCTACCATGTTTCCTAAGATAATCCTTACAACGTGTTTAGGCATAATCATTTAGAAGTCATTTAGGAGCTCTTCAGGCCTATGGTCACATAATGCTTGCTGGGGCTGCGTGGGAAAGAGGCCCCAGAGAGTTGTGGTCAGTGGGGAATCTAAAAGCTAGGTTGCACAAATTTAAAAAATAAGGGAAAAAGAAAGCTTTTTTTAAAAAAATATTTTTTAGTTATACATGGACACAATATATTTTTGTTTATTTTTATGTGGTTCTGAGGATCGAACCCAGTGCGCCTCAAGTGTGAGGCAAGCGCTCTGCCACTGAGCCCCAGCCCCAGCCCCAAGAAAGGTTCTTTTTGGAAAAGATAGATAAAAGCTAGGTTGGCTTGATATTAAGCTCTCACCAAAAATCCTTGTAGCCAGTGGAAGCTGCAGGGTTTAGAAGAACAGATGGGAGAGTGATGAATGAGGATTTTAAGGGGTCTTAAAGAAGGATGTTAATTTGGCTAGGACCACATTCAGCCATGTTAACCTGTGGCTGAAGCAGAGGATGGGCAGCATGGCTTCCAAACTGGAATTTATTTTGGTTTCTTAGTAATCTAACTGCTCTCGCCCTCAAAAGGGGGTACTTAAAACTGAGAACAGTGTCTCTTGATGCTCAGCAAATCTTCCCCTGACAGGTGCACACCATGGTAGGCTGGCCTGTAGGCTATGGGAGTGGTCTGTGACATAGGACCAAGAGGAGACTGAGAACAGCTCAACTCGCCTTCAAGAGATTGTGATTTTCCTCTTGTCTTACCCCAGCTGAGGTATGTTGAAAAATGCTTCTAGGGGCTGGGGTTGTGGCTTAGTGGTAGAGCATTTGCCTGGCACGTGGGAGGCACTGGGTTCAATTCTCAGCACCATATAAAAATAATTAAGAAAAATGCTTCTAAATCCTAGGAGCTCCTGGTCTCAAATGAACACAGTGCATCTTAGAAGTGTCTAATAAGTTTATTGTGATTCATAATTTGGGATCAAAGGAGATAACACACATACAGGGCTTAATGTTCAGCTGTGTGTAAAGTGCCCAGTAACGTCAGCTGTCATTGTTGCTATCTGTGGTTTTCCATGTGCCCAATGTGGACACAGGATAAACAACTCCTGGTTGATCTTAAGTCAGCCACTCCTGATTTGGTTATCACATGGAACACAAAGCTGACCAGGGATTGAACTGCCGAGAGGAGAGAGGTACAGCAGGAATGTCCCGTCCCCACTTGGCAGACAGTACTTGGGGCCCTCGAAAATCTCTGTTGATCTGTTGTGAACTACATGCCAAGACCTGGCTCCCAGTGCTCTGTGTTAACAGCGGGTGGCAACTGACACACCCTCGCTGGGCTTCTTTTCTAGCCAAGTGTGGCTGCCCACTTTGAGACTGTTTCAGGGCCCCCTAGTGTCAAGCTGGTGAAAATACCTCCTGCCATGGTACAGTGCTACTTTCCTGCATTGCTGTAGGATCTCAAATCTTCAAAGAAGGGGCCAGGGAGTTAAAAGATCCTAGCCTCTCTCCATGCCCACCAAAGAAAACCTCCCCTTCAGCTTTTGCTCAGGCTCTGATATACTGGCTTTGTCTGTCTCCCATCTCCCATGTCAAGCCTTCATTTGATCATTTGAAAGAAAAACCAGGGACACAAGGAATGTGTGGATTAGACAGGAACAAAGGCTAAGATTAAAATTTGCCTTCTCAGGCTTTTGTTAATGTTTACACGCTGCCTAAGCCCCCTGATGGCCCTGTTCTTAGGAGGTACCTCCACTCACCATGGTGGACCAGGTGCCTTTCAAGCACCCCGTGCACATAGACCATCACACGCTCCTCCTATATATTATCACTGCTATGAAGCTCTGACCTGGAAACAGCTAGTTTGTACCACCACCCTCAGCACCTCATGTGGAACACACACTAAAATGTTTGCATGTCTTGTTAGTGATCCTCAATGTGAGGGGTACTGGCAGGTTTGCACTGCTGAGGGCTATACTGTAGTTTTCCATCTAGGATACAAAACTTGAGGTGGGGGACAGAGGGGTCTTGGGTGATCTCCCTTTGTTCATTACTGGTCACATGGGAGCATTTTGTGTAACAGGGAAGCTCCCATAGCAGCCATGGGTGAGGAGGAGGGTGGTTCTTTAACAGTCACTGTCAAGCATTTGGTATAATCTAGGCTATTATTGCCAGTAGCTGCAGTCTGATGGCTATGGCATGATCTCGGGGGTCCCTAAGCTTTGTCCAGCCAACCCTGTAACTTAGACTTGTCACCACCCTCCTGCCAACTTCTATGGGCCTAAGACCTTTTATATACATACTCGCAGACATTTCCACAGCTTCAATGGCCATCATCCTTCCTTTATCCAACAGACTGGCTGTGTGTCTTCCTTCATCAACATAGTCTGTACCAAACCTCTATTTTTTTGGTACCAGGATTGAACTCAGGGGCATTCAACCACTGAGCCACATCCCCAGCCCTATTTTGTGTTGTATGTAGAGACAGGGTCTCACTGAGTTGCTTAGTGCCTCGCCTTTGCTGAGGCTGGCTTTGAACTCGCGATTCTCCTGTCTCAGCCTCCCTAAGTGCTGGGATGACAGGCTTGCGCCACCGCGCCCGGCTTGTACCAAACCTGTGTGTGCACTGCAGCTGGCACCAATAAGGGCTAGTTATCTAAGCTGAATATCAACTACTATGTCATGTTTAAATGTATTCTCTACCGCACAATGTCAGGCACCAGTGGAAATGGATCCCTTCTATAGACCCCATCTTTCCTTTGGGTTGAGATAAGCTAGTGTTGCAATCTCTTTTGAGTCGGTGGAACTACCTGTGTGGGAAAGGTGCAGTCCCTTTTGACACGCTAGCTAAAATTTGTGGTCATAGCTGATGTTTGCACAAGCTCACGGGAAGAGCAAACACTGTGGTTATGCACCCTTGGGTGACGTCCAGAGTATTTATACCAAATTGGTTTAAGCAAAACCACAGCAAGGTATCATCCTTCCCTTCCCCACTGCCCTCTAGGTGTTTTGACCCTGTGCTATCTGATGGAAGCAGAGCCAATAGAGTTGCAGCTGGGAAGGGAGAAAAACCCTGTTTCCTAAAACTTGATGAGCTTTGGGAGGCCCTTAATGCATACCTGAGAAAATACTCACCAAGCTCTCGGAAAAGCTGTGCCACCCTGTGTAGGCCATTAGCCAGTCCTATGTAAGATGTACTGTAAAATCTTCAACTAGGTATCCATTTTTTTTTTAACATGAGAATGTTGAAATACTACCTTAGGATATGTTAAAATATGTAAATTGCATGTTTCTCAGCTTTTAAATGAGACCCACACACATGGGTTACATTATTTCCATCTGACAGTGTAGCTCTATATCAATGTTCTTTATACATTAATGCACAGGTGAACTGGACATTCTGACAGTGGGTCCTAGGTAGTGCCTAAGAACCTGTATTTCTAACAAGCTCTCAGGTTGGTGATTCTGCAGTTCAAAGGACCACAGAGTAGCAAGGCTCAGGGGAGAGAGAGGCATGAAAGGGCTTTGGCATGGTGAACTCTGAAAATGCTCAGGCTCTGATGGGTGGAATGGCACCTCAAAGGCCATCAAGAAGGGTAGCAAAATTCCCTTAAGATAGTACCAGTGGCCCCTGTACCAGAACATAGGTATTTCTCCTTATGGTCACTAGACAGCCCTCCCTACTTAGAAGGTGACTATTAAAGAATGATAGGAGCAGAGCTCCTATGATCAGCAATCAACCTTACACTGGAGATGCCACTTCCCATCTAATATTTATAAACCACAGCACTTACCAAATGGACCACCATATACTTTGTTCCAGAAAATAAGATGTTAAAAAGGGCAGGAAAGCACTTTCCTCAAAATCTAGGCCTCATCTTAAAGGGAAACAAAATTCTAAAATGGCATACTCAAAGGGTTGGGGGATAGGGACAGTGATGAGACTGATGCCTCAGCCACAGGAACCTTTACAACCTCTGAAGATTTTTCACTCACCTGGCTCTAGCCTGTTGTCACCTACTTGGTGTCCTTAAATACTTCCTGCCAATTTCTCCCTGATGGGCTAGTCTCCATCACATTTCTACTCTCCCCATCACTCCTTCCTACAAAGGCTCATCAAAAAAAAAAAAAAAAACAACTCACTCCATCTATGTAACTTTCCAGTGTATTTTCTTACCAGTCCTCAGAATGGTGGGAGATGATGGTTTTCCTTATTGAGAATTTCACAAGTAAAGGGCACAGATATGGCTTGAGTCCACTTGCAAATTTCCTGTGCTTCCTGCATCAACCATGATGTAACTCTAGGGATGGGGAATTTTTTTACACATTAGGTGGGAGCATGCTTTCAACTAAGCATGCTGGAGAAACCGAAGGGTGCTATCACAAGTCCACAGCCTGTTGGAGAAGGATTGCATTTCCTTGCCTGTTCCTGTTCTGGCTGGCCTACTTTACTGGGAGTGACATGGTGGTAGTGCTTCAGTGTTTCTCCTGGCAGGCCTGGCTCTTCCATAGCAGCCACTTGTTATCCCCTCTCCATGATGACCTGAAAAGTACTGGTGAGTGGGTGGGAAAGGGAATCCTCCGAAACACAGTCTCTTATAACATTTTTTCACTGGTTCCATGTGGGTACCTTGGAGGCCCACTCCTGTTGTAAAAAAATGACTTCAAGTCACAAACATACTATGGCTGCCAAAGAAACTGGTGAGCAATCAGTTTTCTCACCTTGCAAAGGATGGATCATTATTAATACCATGATCTGTAATTAACAGAACACTGCCTTACCCAAAATATATATATATACACACACACACACACACACACACACACACACACACATACACCCCCATCCTGGTTAGCTCTCCTTGCTGCCCTCAATGCAGCAGTTGAAATAAGTTTGAAAAAGACATTCGCATAGTACTGTTAAAAGATTTATTGCAGTAATACAATAAAAGTTTAGAAAACATTTGTATGACTCAAACTGGTTTGGAAGTCGCAGAGCAAAGGGAAATAAATTCCTGCAACATGACACTGAGAGAAGATTCTTAGACACTAGTTCTTTGAACATGCCACCGAATGTTTTCCCAAATTACACACAAGTCCTTAAGTGAGTCCCGTCTACCATACCCAGTGGTGACATACTGTTTCCCTCTTAATTTACAGATGTGCAAAACTTTTAAATTTTATTCCATTACCTAAAAATGTCTTTTGCAAGACCATATAAAGCAGCCTATTTGGTGTCTGTGGGTTTTTAGTAGTACTACCTTCTTTCAATAAATCATTTTTAAATGGAAACATGACCAAGTTCTATGGCTTTTTGTTTAAAAAAAAATACCAGCTTTTTTTTAATAAAGTTTATATATATGATTCTGGCACCTACATGAAAGACTTTAATGAGCAGCAAAAGAGTAGAAAAAAGTGGTTGAAATGTATATTTAAGAATATTTACAGGGTGGATCCAGTGCAAAATAATGAAACCCAAAATATTTCAGCAGTGTAAGCCAGTAATGTTGGTGTTCAAAACCTTTAAAGGGTTTGATCACTTAACCCAACGTAAAGTGCCTCTAGTTGATATAACAAAATATATCCTATCAAACCCTAGATTTCCCACATCCTTGTTTTGTTCAATTACTCTACACATGAGTGTGCAATCTCTGGATTCTATTCTTTAGCTTCATCTCATTCATGGTTTGTAAATTCATTTGGTATTTGTTCATTCCACCATATCCACTCCATGAATTCCAGAGCTCAATGGTAAAATACAAGCCCAAGAATCACAAAACTGAGCACTTAAAACAGAGACCAGCTGTGTAAGAACCCACAAGAGGAAAAAATCTGATCCCTCACAAGTGGAAAATTCTTAGAGCCAGGGAACCTGGGACTCCCAAACACGAGTAAACTCCCCTCTGCAACTCTACCCCAAACTCCACCTAACACCAAATATACCAATAGCCAAGGCTAGAAATAGCACCTCGGATTTGGAGTATCAACTCTAATAAAACAGTGAGAAGCTAGGGCCTGGTGAACCTCCCAGTGATTTATCTGAGGTACTATCATGCTAATCACTCTAAGGTATGGTAATAATGTCTAGTAGGAATCTGATAGGATTTTGTTGAAGTTACGTAAGATTTTTTTGCAGTTATTAAAAATAAACTACTTACATATTTGTACATAATGCCTCTTTCATTATAGTTTTCTGTAAGATTGTCACTAGGAGAATGACAAAACACGTTAGCTGGAAATGATCTCTTGGTGAGGGCAAGTTCTTTATTGAGCTTTCCCCAGGGTAGAGAAGAGCAGCACCAGCTATAGGATGTGCTCTGCATTCCGAACAAAGGCAGTGCCTTCGGAGCAACACACACACACCTTGGAAACAAGCAGGATGGTTTTCCCTGGAAACACTGTGGTGCCACCTACTAAATCTCTCCAAAACAAACTGCAAGAATAACAAAAGACCTCTTAACTAAGTGGCTTTTAACCTGTGCCTAGGTAGGCAGTTAGTTCACACAAGGGAATGAATGGCCTTAATGACTTATTTTCGTTCACAGAAAATAAGTTCCATTTAAAAATGCACAGAGCACGGATGGCAGGAATTCAATAACCTAGGTAAGAATGAGCTTAATTCCACTCAGATTACAAGAAAATAGTATAAACATGTTCTAAGACATTATTGCAGCCAGGATTTCTTCTGTTCATGGATGTGGGTCCTATAGAACAAAAAGACCTTAATTTCTTTGGTGTGAAGGGAAAGAAAAGCAGGAATGTGAGAAGCTACAACAGAGCAGCACAAATTAAACTACCCCCTTCCAAACAAGAACCAAAATTCTTGATCTAAAAGCCAAAGATGACCAAATAATAAAGAAAATATTTCAAATTGCCCACAGATTCTCTGCACAAAAACTGATGGCAGAATAACTCAGTTCTTTCAAGTCCTCATCAGGAATCATTTCCTTGTGATTCGACCAACCTTTAGAAAGTAGTGTCAGGAAAAGTCTCAGCATCACAAGACCAGTTCACTGACCAGGTCTGTGGGGCCTGGGACCAGATGACGCCCAGAACAACTACTTCAACACACGCCACCGACCACGTGCACAGGTCTTGGCAGAAGAACCTTTGGACCCTCTGTTCTACATCATAAGCTTGTCAGTCACCACCACGGGCTACCTGACAAGCAGAAATGCTCCTCTCCCTGCTTAAAACAATAGTTCAACCTCCTTTTGTTCCAGGCGCTACCTTAACTAAACAGACAGGGTTCCCTAGAGTGCAGTGGGAGAGCTTTTGTAGTACAAATCTGGCATGTTTGGGTCCATGCTTATTAACGGTGTCCGGTGTAAGCTTTGAACCAGGAGGTCACCGAGGCTGCAGCAGAGGAAATCATCCCGCCGGCACTGCTGCTTGCGATAGGCGGGGATACCTGGGTGCTCTGGCTCTGGGAGACTTCCACCGGCTGGGAAGGGATATCACAGAATCGGGGGCTTGGCAGGTTCTCCCAGTCTGTGCCCAGATCGGTCTCCTCATCACTTATGTGCTCATCTCCACTCTCATCTGATTCTCCAGCGACTCCAGGATCCACAAATTCCATGGACTCCTCAAGGTCTGCTCGTACTTCAAAAGGTCCTGACCTATGTGCACACAGTGAGGGACCACTTTAAGACAATTACCATTGCTCCAAGAGTAGAGATTAGATGTGGTCTTCCCTAAGACCCTACCCAACAGGACCAAGGGACCCAAAGCCCATCAACCACACACAGTTCCCTAAGCCGACACTGCACTCACAGTTGATCTATAACTGTTTTTTTCTTTTCTTTTCTTTTTTGGTGTCAGCAATTGAAGCTGGGGGCGCTTAACCCGCGAGCCACATCCCCAGCCTTTTTTATACTTTAGATACTTTATAAGGCCTATCTCTAAAGGGCCTTATAAAGTTGCTGAGGCTGTAAAACTGTTTTCTTTACCCAAATGCCAGCGGCCATCCAAGTAAATAATAAAATCACAATACTTCACTTTTCCTCAATTCTACCTACTGTATTTATGTATTTCCTGGTTGGAAAGAAAACCCATCCACTGACACAGTCCATGCTGGAGGTCCAAACTATGGCTCCCAGTTTTAAACAAGTGCAGTATGCATGGATGACACAGTTCTGACAAAAAGTCACTTGATGTACACTCTGGTATATTATTTAGTGGTATATAAAGGAAGCTCCAAATTATAAAATCTCTCAAGACTCAAAAAAGCTAAGTAGTGTGGTTGTATACAGATCAGTAACTTCTCTGGATGGTTATCAAGTTCCTGCGCATATGTGAAAACATCAGCTCATGATTTTCCAGAGATGTTTGTTAAACAGAATGACAAAAACTATTTAAAACATTCATCTGCAGTGAGGCCTACTTTTATACTGTATTTCAGGAGAAAACTATTTCCCAAAGGCCCCTACCACCAGTCCAAGAGCCCTTCCTTAGGACTGATCCTGCCTTAGCTCCTCGGTGCCACATAGTGGGATAGACTTTTCTGCCTCTTGCCACCTTCTGAATTCCCAACAGCTCCTGTTTGAGGAAGCTAGGTAGCCACCCCGTCCCAGGATCCCTGGAGCCCATGGAAGAGCAGGACTGAGTCCCTCCAGCATTCCCTATCTTCCTACTACTGCCAATAAGCACAGGAGGCCTTAGTTAATTTAAAAGTTTCACTGATAATCAGGGGGAAAATAACACGTTAACAAAAGCAACAAATGTGAAATATTCAGCCATATTTTGTCTGTGGTCCAAAATTCTTCCCAGTCTGGAATGATGAAAAAGGCTGGTTTTGTCTCCAGTGCACTGCACTAGAGCCACGCCTTCTGGCTTACATTCTCCAGGGTCCACAGTCCTTATTCTTCCCAGAAAACTTTGCTTCCCAGCTGGAATACAGCAAGAACAGCTAACACTGATGCTTCAGGCAATGTTTTTACGACAAGTATTCATTAAATAAAAGATGTACCTGTATGTTTTTTCTTCTTGGTCTCCTGTGAGCAACTTATAAAGAGCTCTTCAAAGCAAGCTTTCTAGGTGTACCTGCCTGGAAGTCATTTTGCAAGGGGTGAAGAGGGTGATCAGGACAGGGGCTTCTTAAAACTTTCCCTGGTTGGGCATGGTGGCACACACCTGTAATCCCAGCAACTTGGGAGGCCAGGGCAGGAGGATCACAAGTTTGAGGCCAGCCTCAGCAACTCAGTGAGACGCCGTCTCAAAAAATAAAAAGGCTGAGTCCAGTGGTGCATGCTTATAATCCCAGCAGCTTGGGAAGTGGAGGCAGGAGGTTCACGAGTCCAAAGCCAGCTTCAACAAAAGTGAGGCACATTGCATTGAGACCCTGTCTCTAAATAAAATACAAAAATAGGGCTGGGGATGTGGCTCAGTGGTCAAACGCCCTTGAGTTCGATTCCTGGTAACGCCCCCCCCCCCCCAAATTTTTTTTTTTAAATTAAAAACAAAAAAAGGGCTATGGTGGGGATGTGTTTAAATGTCCCTGAGTTCAATTCCTGGTATTCAAAAAAAACCTTTCCCTCACTATATGAGCACTGAAGCCAGTACCTTAGCTCTGCAGATCTGTTTCCTTAAGTTTCTCTTTACATTCAAAACTCTTCTCCCTTCCCTTTTCTTTGGTAAAGAAGTCTCCTAAGCTCTACTCCCAAATATGCCCTTGCTTCCCCCAATCTCTCAGTCTAAGGACTACTAATCCCTCAGACTTTTCTTAGGTATCTGAGCCAGTCAACCAATCTCAAAACAGAGGCCAGGGCTAGGATTGTAGCTCAGTGGTAGAGC
>PVHX01014543.1:0-11701 GCA_004024805.1 Geosciurus inauris | reverse complement strand
CACAGCACTTGCTGCTGGGTTCAGGCTCCCAGCTTCCCTAAGCAGGAGCCCAAATTAACATTCTCCCATAGCTCCTTCCTTCTAGCTTTGGGGGCTCTGCTTGTTCTCTGTTCCTCCTTGGTGCAGCCTTATTTACTCCTGAAGTCCTCTCAGCCTGGGACTGCTACTGCCCCTAGATCCCCTCTTTAAGGGTTCCCCAGGAGCCAGGCAGGAGTGACACAAGGGAGGAAAAGACCCTTCTTTCAGTAAGAATTTGTCCTGTGGGAACCTCACTAGACTCCAGTTCTCTGCCTAGAATCCCCCAGGGCAGAGACCACTTGCTATGTAGCAAGTGCTCGATGTACATAGAAGGATAAACAAATGGAAGATCCCTAAAGCAGCCAGTTTGGAACAATTTTGGTTCCAACCAATAACCTATGTTCCTGAGAAGCCACAGAAGCAGCCCTTGCTGGGTCTCTACACAATGCCGCTCTCCATTACTTCTCGGTTAGAGGTATATTTGCTGCCTGACATACCCTGAGTGGGAGATACAGCATACAGAATCAACCAGTGAAAGAAAGAATTCTTCTTCTCTTAATGTCTTAGGAAATAAAGATTATAAAATTGTTTAACTTGTAGTTTAGTTGAATAATTGCTATCATTTTATATCATTTTATTTAAGACCCTGAATCCATCATTTTCTCATGATCCTGCCTCAGGGAGTTTTTCCTATAAAGTAAGGCAACAAACAGACCTTTCTGGCTTTCTAAAAGTTTCCTATGCAAAACATCTTATTTGAAAATGATGTGTTAATGTAAGAACCACCATGGGAAAGATGAGATCAGATAAGACCCGTTAACTGACAAGTCAAGGGGTAAATTCTGGCAAAAAGTGTTTCCCACATAGAATGCTTATTAGCTGCAAGGAAGGAAAACACAGAAGTACACAATGAGGAACTGGAAAGCATCTTGACTGGGGATTAAGCAAGGATCCCCAGTGAGGAACAGGTGGATGCTGCCTCCTGATGCGATGTCCTGAAGGAAATACCTGCCCAGGCAGGATGGCAGCCTGACATCTAATTTTGAGGAAACACCAGAAACCAAATGAAAGTTCTATTTAAAAGGGATGGAGAGCCAGGCGCAGTGGCGCACGCCTGTAATCCCAGCACTCTGGGAGGCTGGGACAGGAGAATCGCCAGTTCAAAGCCATCCTCAGCAACGGCGAGGTGTTGAGCAACTGAGTGAGACCCTGCCTCTAAATAAAACACGAAAGAGGGCTGGGGATGTGGCCCAGTGGTCAAGTACCCGAGTTCAATCCCCAGTACCAAAAAAAAACAAAAAACAAAAAGGATACTCCATGTTTAACAAAAGGTGAATATGTGTAAAGAGCATATGAGTCTTTGCTATTTTTAGTTTTTGCAAATTTTTTGCAAGTTTGAATTTGTTCTAAGACAAGTTTAATCCTGGATTCAGAATAGGACCCTTGGTTCTGTCAATGTGCATGGAAATAGGAAGTCCCAACCAGGCTCCATTCACATTCCTATAGGCTTTAATTCTGACTGGGAACTTTAGTAGCTCTACTTCCTGACCATGGGTCCAGACTGTGGGCTCAGACGTGACTATCAGCCAGCTGTGTGTACTTTTTGCAGGGCACACCCCTGTAAATGGAAGAGATGACTGAAAGGTGAGCCCATAGGAAACTTTAGATCCTCCAAAGTAACCACGGGTGGGAGTGTGCCTGCCTATTTTCCTAACAGTTCCCATGTTAGATATCATTAGTTCTTTCCATCTTCTCAAACAGATGGTTGAAATATGGAAACATATTTTGAATTTGCATTTATTTCTTATTTTTTGTAGTACTGGGGACTGAACTCAGAGGTGTTCTATACAGTGAGCTATAGGCCCAGCCCTTTTTAAAAATTTGAGACAGGGTCTTGTAAATTGCCCAGGCTGGCCTTCAACTTGTGACTCCCCTTTTTCAGCCTCCTAAATTACTGGGATTACAGGCATGCACGACCACCACCATTGGACAGGGTCTCTTTTTCTTTTTTTTGGTGCTGGGGATTGAACCCAGGGCCTCATGCATGTGAGGCAAGCATTCTACTAACTGAGCTATATCTCCAGCCCTGTTTTATTCTTAAGGCTGAAAACTGTTACATTTCTCTTGTGACACCCTTTGAATTCTTTATCTATTTTTCCTATTTGGTTGTTTATCTGTTATTGATCTGTAATCTAGATTTTAATCTGTTCCCTATTACACAGGTTGCAAGTATAATAGACATTTGTCTTTTAACTTTGTTAATGATATCTTTTACTACACCTATACTTTTTAGCGAACATTTAGTGAAATGTCTAATTCCACTCCTTTACATTTTGGGTTTTGTGGCATGCTTGGGAATTCTCTCCCCAGCCTATGATTACAGAATATTATCTTTTCTAGTTTTTTTTTTTTTTAAGTAAGATCTTTTATATCATCTGGAATTTGTTTCTGCATATGGAATGTAAAATGAATCCAACTTTTTCCCCACCTGAATACCAACTGGCCCAGTACTGTATCTGATTCAGCTTGCCATCCCTATTATATATATTCTATATACACAAAGATCTGTCTGGGGATTCTTCATGCCAATTGCTCTACCCTTCTGCATGCTAACAGCACCTTGTTTTGATTAACTTTATATTAAGTTTTGAAAGGGGCCAAGCCCATCCCTCATTCTTTTTCAAATTTCCTTGCAGACTATGATTCCAGCTGAACTTTAAAATCAGATTGTCAAAGCTTCATGAAATATCTGTTGAAATGCTGATCAGTTTTCCTTTTGGGGAGAAGGGGCATTTCTGCAATTCTGAGCCTTTCTAGCCCAGAAAAAATCATAAGGGATTTCACTGCCTCGGTCCTTTGTTCATTCAGGCACATTCCTCATACTACCTAGCGGGCAGTTACGAAACACATGCTGAGTAAAAAGCTCATCATTTTCCTTAAACACATGCTCAACTCACAATGGAGTTATTATACCCCATTAAACCAATAAGCTGAAAATATTGAGTCAAAAATTCATTTAAATACCTAATCTACCAAACTTATAGCTTAGTCTAGCCTACCTTAAACACTCAGAGCACTTACATTCGCCTACAATTATGCAAAATCATCTACCACAAATCCTATTTTTCTTTGCGTTTTCTTTCAAAAGTGTAAATACATTAGCCATATCCTATCTCGGCAGAAATGTATGCACATACTGCTAGAGCAAGGAAAAAAGGGTATGAACCCAGAGCAGGGGTAGCGAAGATGAGCCTCAATCTATTCCAAGTTTTTCTGGACTGAGAGACGTGGTCCTTGGAAAGAGCACAAGGTGGCCCTACCCCAAGAATATCTAGGTTCATCTACTACATTTTAGGTGGTACATATGTTTGATGCCAATTTTCTCTGAAAATGATTACAAAAAGTCTATAAAAGTTCAAAGATGATTAGCCATTATTTCCTTCAGTACAGAACTACACACTTTTTGTCTTTTTTGGAAGATTTGGGACTGGGGAACAGTGAGTACCCTGCCAGTTCACACAATACCTCTACTTCAATGCAGTCACAAAAACGATACTTGAAGAAAAGCAACACACTCTCTTCTTACCTGCCCAGGTGTTCAGAGTTTGAACTGACCAGGTACATTAAATTCCTGAGGGTATGCAGTGGTTGTAACTGATCTAAATTTACATGCTAGAAAAAGCAAAAAGTTGGTTAATATTTTTAACCATGCAAGAAATTTTTTAAAATTTAATTTATGGCACATTTTCCATACCTGAGAAAAACAAAGGTAAAGGATATTTGTATTGAGTTTCTTCACTGCTCGAGTAAATTTCTGCTTGCTGAGATTTTCTCCACAAAACTCACTGTTAAAAAAACAGTTCGTAAGTTTTTTTGAAGAAATTCTATGTTCAAGTGTTCATTTTGAAGAGCTCAATATAGCCCATAACTGTGTCCTTTGCCTCCTTAGTAAATTGCCCTTAACAGAAACTTTCTACGAATAAACTACTGTCCTTATAAATAGTTTCTCTGCATCTTCACAAAATGACCAATGTTTGGACCCTTTGATCAAGTTATTCCATTTCGGGAATCTATTCTATGAAAATACTTGCACACTCAAGAAATGGCAAACATAAGAGATTATTCCTTGAAGCATTATTTAACAAGGGACTGGTAGGATCTCGGTACACGCAGAGAGGGGAAAACTTGACAACTGCCCACCTCATGCAAGATGACAGCCCAAGGCTTACAACGGCTCTGCACTGCCCCACCCCCAACACTATGCCTCCCAGGGCTTTGCACCTGCCATCTCTGCCTGCAGCATTTTTCCTTAGGGGTCCCTGTGGCATCTTCCTTTCCTCCTTTAGACTCAATGTGCCAACATCTCTGCCCTACTCAAATGCAGAGAGCCCTTCCCTATTGCGACATCCCCCCTCTCATCCTGATTCAATGTTTTCCACAGCATGTATCACCATCTCACACATGTTAATTATTTATGCCTTTCATTAAAATGTAAGCTCCAAAACGGCAGGGATTACGTTTTGGTCATCAAGGTACCCCCCAGTGCCCACCAGTGTCTGGCACACAGTAGGTGTTCAATAATTATGTGTTAAATAAAAACTTGGAAATGCAAAACACTTTGGCATACTATCTTCGTGTTTATGGAGAAACAGTAATACGTTTATATCTGCTTGAAATGAAATGTGAGAACAATTAACTGGAGGATGAGAGGAAGATGTTAGTGGGAACTGGGTAAACTGTACCTTTAAAAAATTTAAAAATTTTAAACCATGGAAGTTTCTTCTTTTCTTAAGAAGAAATATAAAATCAAAAACTCCCAACTTTTACAATTTACCCAGTTCTTATATATACATATATATATGAGGATCTCAGCATACCCTGTGAATATCCTCATTTTTTCCTGGTTATTTTTTTCAAGTGGAAGGATTCTCTGTGGTCCTCTCAGACTTCATGCACAGTTGTAAAACACATTTGTATACAGGTTTTTAAAATTAATCTTAATATTTCTGCCAGACCTTTCCTGCCTTTATAGTACTTAAATTCTTGTTTCTTGTTTAATTAGAATTAAAAAAAAACAACAACACAACAAACTCCAGAGAGCCCGGTCAGGATGACATCACCACCTTCAATCACTTGCCTGTTGCACAGCTTTTTGGGAAGATTGACATCAAGTATATGAGACAAAATGTTGACCAGCTGTGTGGCGTAACACAAGGCAGCACTAATGGTGTGTGCAGGGTTATTATGCTCCATATCTAGAGGACAAAAGCAAGAGTCACAGACACAACTTTAATCTCCATAAAATACTCATGAGTTGAGATTTTATGATCTGTAATTTTCACATCACATCACTGTTAACTTTTTCCTTCTTACTCCATGGTCAGACAGGAATGGTTCACTTTTTTTGGTTTGTGGGTTTGTTTTTTTCTCTGAACGGAATGCAACATAAGCAAATGAGTATAATAGGCCAGGCATAAATAAAATTAAAGTCTAAATTGCTTGGACCTGATAATGTATCACCAAAACAATTCCAACTTAAATGTCACCTCAGGGAGGCCTTTCATTTCTATACACCCCCCATGCTGCTTGCTCATGATGGCACCCACTCAATGTACGGTGCGCACTGACCATTCATTCACTCGTTTCCTGTCTCCCCAGAGAAGGGCAAAGGGCCACACCTGTCTTAGTCACCTTTTATCACCAGTGACTGGCACTGTGCATGACAAAGGCCTCCCTCACTAAATGTGGGCCGAATGACTAAATGAACAATTCTCCACCCAACAGAAGGTTCAAGATTTTCCCAACTATTAGGATATTTCAATCTCCATTTAGGAATACTAAAACAAACAGTACAAAGTTATAAACTGAAAATGGAACTTAAAAGGCTAAATACACTTTTTTTTTTGGTACTGGGGATTGAACTCAGGGGTACTCAACCACTGAGCCACATCCCCAGCCCTATTTTTTGTGTTTTATGTAGAGACAGGGTCTCACTGAGTTGCTTAGTGACACTTCTTGAAAATAGTCTTTTGAATAAAATTAAGCAACATTAACTCCCAAAAGGTGAAATATCTAAAAATATACACACTTTCAGACTAGATAAACAAAATGTGGTATAGCCATACAATGGATTATTTTGCCATAAAAAGCAGTGGATTACTGATGTATACCATAACATGAACCTTGTGACAGGAAGCTAAGTGAAAGCAGCCAGACATAAATGCCACTCACTCTATGATTCTGTTTACGAGCTGTCCAGCACAGGCAGTCTACAGGTAGAAAGTAAATTAGTGGCTGCCTAGAGCTGGGGGGAGAAGGAAAGGGGAGTGATACCTTCATGCCATGGACCGAGTTTGGAGTAATGGAAATGTTTTAAGATCTAAACAGAGATGATGGTGCCACAATGTTCTGAATGCCACTAAATGCCACCGAACTGTTCACTTTAAAATCATATAAATTTTATATCAATTAAGATACACACAAGTTTTCAAAGATTTTTTTTTTTGTTTCTCACCAGGCCCCTGTGTTGTTTTCTTCTCTTCCACCCAATTATAGTAGGCAGAGTAGTCCCCGTTGTTAGGAAGGCTAATCCACGGTCCTGTAATGCTAATGCTGGTGTCACCATTGTGATCGTCACAGACCCATCTTCCGGAGAGGTAAGTTGTCCTCCGGGCTTCGGCAAGCTTGCTCACAGTGCTGGAAGTCATGGCACTGTCACTCTCTGAAGACACATCTGCAGGATCTCTAAAAATCAGGAGACATATGCACTTCAAGAGACAGTTTTTGAGGGCAGACAATACACTTGCACACATGCCAGAATATTGAAGAGTTGCATGTGAGCATAGGAATTCAACTGAAATATAGACAAGTATTTACCATCAGAGATGAAGGTCAAAGTGGCTGTGGTACGGAAGGTCACACAGTGTGAGGAAGATGGCATCATGAGCTAGGGCCTGATATTTGGTTCTCAAAGGAAGTGGTTCCGACACCCCTTTCCATGCTTAACTTTTAGGAACCCATATAAATTTTGCTTTTCTGGGTTAGAATATTGATATTTAGTGTATTAAACATTAAAACTGAGAAAATTTTGAATTCATTAAAATAGTAAACCCAGTGACAACAAAACTGACACACACTGGGAAATACTCAATGCTCAATACATACTGAATTAATGGTTGCTTGAATAAATAAATGCACTATAGCTGGGAAAAGAACCATTAGGTGTTAGCAATTTTATGTAAAAAATCTTTTTTAAAACAAAAAATTAGTAAAGTGATATTATTTCACATTTTTAAAAAAATTCCTTTGATATTCAAGTCTTTCAGTTATTCTTTCAAGTAAAAATAGTGTCCCAGTAAAAAAGAAACTCACTCAAGTGCTTTCCTCTGAGCCGGCCCTAGTTCCTCAGTATATAACAAGAGTGCTTTATGCACACTTCCCATTTCATCCTACTAAATATTAAAAAGATGCGTACTGAAGGGTCAAGATATGATAACATAGTAATTTTCACTGTTGCACTGAAGACGTTAAGTGAAACTACCTGTTTTCAATAATCGTAAATATACAGTAGACTATAATGGCTATTACTACAGTTTGGTGTTCCTGCCAGAGGTTTTTAAATCCACCATGTCTTTTGACCCATCAGTGAAAATGCCAACAGAACGAAAAAGGAAAATGTGTTAGTATTACTAAAGATATAGTTTTGACAGCACAGACTCCCTGAAAGAGTCTCATATCTGCAGAGGTCCATGGACCACCTTCTAAGAACTGCTGGCATAAAGGGTGGAACAGAAATCAACCATGAGAAGTCACAGCAGGTACAAGTGCAATAAGGAAAAAGAACTCAGTGTGCTTGTGAAATTAAGCTATTTGGATTGGGTGGTGTGTAAGATGCCAAAAGAAAGTGCTAAGAGATGATGTAGGAAAAGTGATTAGCCAGCAGCCTGAGAAGGACCTCCAGAGCTAACATTCTGTCCTTGTAGTTCGTGGTTCTCAATCTTCTTTTCCCTTCTGCCATAATATACCACCACCACCACCATGGTAACCCCTATTGGCTGTCACAGATAAGACTGGGGGCTGGGATACTGTGGCCAGTTGTAAACTAAACTTATACCTCTTTCTTCTCAATTCAAAGAAGTATAGAAAAATACAAATGAATGATAAATCTTATTTTATGGGTGGATAACTTCAAAATCACCAGCTTACATATTATTGTATACATTATATACATACTATTACATACATACATTATATATAATAAACAGTAAAAATATACTGACATAATACATAGTTTAAAAATGATTATACACCAGCACAGGTACAGAAGAAGATACCTTTGGCATAAGATTCCTAGTTAGCCAGCTTTTTCCTCTCAAATGCCTGGCCAGCTGTCCTTGTACCAATTTTTGGGCAATCCAACTTCTCCCCACTGATCCAAATTGCCCCTGTAGAGTTTGCTTCTCAACTATTTAAATTTGTTCTATTTAAAATCTGCCCTATTACTTTTCTATTTGTTAACTCTTACTAATGACAAATTGCTTGGAAGCAAACATCAGACCTCTAGATTTTTAGGAAGCCAGTTATGGTAACAGACCAAAGGTCAAGCTGAAGTACAGGCAAGAAAGAATACTTTGAAGACTAACAGTACTGTAAGATTCCAAGCAAAGGTTCTGGAGATTGAGGAGCCAAAACAGAATATCCTCAACTGGAAACAGCCTGGTAGTTAGCAAGAGCACATAAGAGCCTTCAGTGGTTGTTTCCAAATCTGTTGATCAGTAGCAGCATCTACAGAACTATTATGAGATGGACTGGCAGGCTGGAGGTGTGCCCTCTGGGACCTTAGTTTTCAAAAGCCCATGGGTGACTAGGATGAAGAACCAGGCAGAGGACCCCTATCTTTGTCCATCCCCGATTCCTAAGTATCCCTATGCACTAGTGTGTAAGACTAAAATCACAGTATTCAACTGACAACAGCTAATAAAATAAATGCCACTTACCAGGAAAAGGTTAAATTAACATGGGTGACCACCATCTAAGAGAACCCAGCACTAGGTGTTTTCCTACATATCAGCTCATGATTTTCTCTGCAAAGTAGGGATTTTTTAAATCCCCAATTAAATAAGTAAGGAAATCGGACTTGGATGTTGAAGAATGTGCCTCACAGCAAACAACTAATGGTCTGGCTGGTATGCAACCGACATGACCTAGCAGGCAGTCAGGAGGGTGAGTCAGCATATAACCTGGAAGCTCTGTGAGAGCACACATGTGGGCCACACCCCTCACCCTGGCTGTCTCCCCAACTTCACACAGTGTACTGTTTGCTGAAGCAGATAAGACTTAAATTTCATTACTAGGAAAACCAATGACCCTAGAATGACACTTAATACATGAGGTGCTGCATGCTTGAAAAACAATATTTGGAGCACCTATTCCTAGAATCAAAAGCCTTGCTCACGTACCTCACGCCAGTCTTTACTTCATCAATTGGAAAAATGACAGAGGTGAGCTCTAATATATGGGATCGCCGAAGACTTGCCAGACGCTCATAATGGCTTCTTAAGTCATTGGTTTTTTTTTCTACCAGGTCACCAAGTTTGCGATTATGCCTCTGAATCTTCTCCTTTTTCTCTTGGTGCCGTTGTGCTCGACTATACAGCTTCTGATTCTTTTCCTTGGTTTTCAGAAGGCCTTCAGAATCTAAGAAATAAACACCACATGATTACTTCCGCAAATATTTCCTGTGTGCTGCAAAAACCCAGCCCACAAGCACTAAGTGTCTTTGAGGACTTCTGAGCCTAGCGTTCAGTTGCAGGTATGAGATTTCTAATGGTTTTCCTCTTCCTTAGACGCATCTCTACCATCTCTCCTCAATGCAAATGTCTTAAAGATTCAGTCTCATGCAGCAAGTTTATCCCTTTCCATAATCTCTACTGAGCTTTTTACAAGTGTTCAAAGGAATCTGTTCAGCCACGGTGCTAAGTCAGACTTTTTTTTAGGACAGTTTCAAATCTAATAGGATAACCCCTCACAGGGGGCAAGAAATCACCATGGTCACATCTGCAACCAGTGCAGATCCAAAACTCAGAGCTATCCTTTTCATCTCCCTCAAAATGGCAAAACTTTTTTCTTTTTGGTACTAGAGACTGAACCCAGGAGCATTTTACTAATAAGCTACACCCCTCAGCCCTTTTTTGAGGCAAGGTCTCGTGAAGTTGTCCAGGCTGGTTCTGAACTTGCAATCCTCTTGTCTCAGCCTTCCAAGTAACTGGATTACAGGCATATGTCACTGAGCCCAGAAAAACGTGAAAACATTCTATCTCTTGCATCTTTAAATAAGTACTGACTAGAGCAGAGACCCGACTCAACCCTGCAACTGTTTTATAATTTAACTTCCCTATCTATGCCAGATATCTGCATTATACTCTATTATGAAACTTTACACTGAAAAATTGTGAAGTAATTCATATTATAATATCATAGGTAATAAAACAGAGAGACTATTGGGTAGCAAGGTCTTAATTCATCAGCTGAGACCAAGATCACTTCTGGAATCCACTCCTTCAAAATTTTTCACAACATTGTGAGGGTATGGCTTAGAAGGTAGGAATAGGACTTCATTAACATTCTAAAGAGCAACAGTTCCCTACCCTGCTCAAAATGAGGCCCATGGATCTGGGATGGTCTGCAAGTGACGGCAAGAAAACAGGGCTTGTGGTGGACTAGGCCCTGGGTTCCATATCTAATATCCATGGAGGGAGGGAAGTACATAAATCCAGAATAAGTATGTAGAATCTTTTTTCTTCAATGGGGTAACACAATATTGCCAGAATATTCAAATGTGTGATCATTTTCCTAAGTCTAGGATGGATCCCAGGATTTCTCTCTATAGTTTAACATGGTCACCAGGTGACTGAAGATTTGCTAGAACAGAAATCATTGTTATAGACTGCACGGCTTTAGAACCATGTTTATTTTCTGTGGTGGGTGTTTTTGTTTTGGGGTTTAAGAACCTGCTAAAAAGAGCTGATCAAAGCTTTCAACGTGCTCATCAGAGAAATGTGCATGCTCAGTGCATTCTACACTTCACAAACAGCTTCACCAACAGATGGCTGGTGGCAAACACTAATCTGAACACCATGGGAGGATGGGGGAAAAGGGTGACCCAGTGTTAAGTAATGAGTTCCCATGCTTCTGTCAAACCCCAAACTTTGGGGAATGCAAACCAAATGCAGTGGATCACTGGCTGGCTGGAGTTCTAAGCACCTCTGCCCCATGCTGCCCTGCTTCTCTAACTTGCAACAAGTTCTTTATTAGGACATTTTCAAAGAAAGCTTTTACTCCATTACATACCACTATAAAACACTGGCTTCTGAAAGCAACGAAGACAGGGATTCGTGAGGCAGAAGGTGACTCATTCTAAACTCTGAACACTTATCTTCAGAAATACATGTTTCTAAGGATGTAGGATTTCTAAGAGGACTCAAATTTTGACAACCACTTAAGAATGAAGTATTCAAATGTAATGTAAAATCAGTACAAATTAAAATATGTAGGACATTCACCAAGAGGAAAAGTCAGTGTCCTGTGCTTCTGGCATGAGTTAATGATTATTATAAGTGAATATCAAGTTAGACTGAGTTTCCTTTTTACTAAAGAATATTAAGGAGTTATTTGTTCCCATTTG